>CABFWB010002067.1:44512-76622 GCA_902151455.1 Timema bartmani | reverse complement strand
AGCAACCTAGGGTCCATCTTGAATAATAAGGGCGGTATACACCCCTAAAGATAGAGCTAAAAACGACTGCTGTGTGAAATATTATGAAAACTGCTTAGACTATTACAACGAATATTTGTATACTACTTATTGAAACCTTGATCATTAATAAATTAAATGTGCTGTTACCGTTACCCACTCCCATTATGTAAAAAAGGGAGGGGTTGTAACACTTTAGCAACCTAGGGTCCATCTTGAATAATAAGGGCGGTATACACCCCTAAAGATAGAGCTAAAAACGACTGCTGTGTGAAATATTATGAAAACTGCTTAGACTATTACAACGAATATTTGTATACTACTTATTGAAACCTTGATCATTAATAAATTAAATGTGCTGTTACCGTTACCCACTCCCATTATGTAAAAAAGGGAGGGGTTGTAACACTTTAGCAACCTAGGGTCCATCTTGAATAATAAGGGCGGTATACACCCCTAAAGATAGAGCTAAAAACGACTGCTGTGTGAAATATTATGAAAACTGCTTAGACTATTACAACGAATATTTGTATACTACTTATTGAAACCTTGATCATTAATAAATTAAATGTGCTGTTACCGTTACCCACTCCCATTATGTAAAAAAGGGAGGGGTTGTAACACTTTTTTCTGCAATAAGATATGTCAGAGTACATATTACCTATTTTGACTTAAGATTACAAAACATGGAGTAAAAATTAACAAAAAAGGTATCTTGGAGAAATTGTCTAACTTTCCCCGTTTCCGAGATAGTCACACAAGTTTGAGCTCAGAGACAAATGTATCTAGCACAGCTAGCAACACAGCTATACTGGCTCCCAGCCTGGCAGGAATTAACACTTGTCTTTGAAATCAAACATGCATGATTATCTCGGAAACGGAGAAAGCTAGACAGTTTCTTCAAGACACCTTTATTTGTTAATTTTTACTCTATGTTTTGTAATCTTAAGTCAAAATAGGTAATACTTACTCTTACATATTTTATTGCAGAGAAAAGTGTTACAACCCCGTCTTTTTTACATGATGTGGGTGGGTAACGGTAACAGCACATTTAGTTTATTAATGATGAAGGTTTCAATAAGTAGTATAAAAATATACGTTGTAATAGCCTAAGTAGTTTTTATAATATTTCCCACAACAGTCGTTTTTAGCTCTATCTTTAGGGGTGTATACCGCCCTTATTATTCAAGATGGACCCTAGGTTGCTGATGTGAATTATTCTATTTTCACCCAAAGAATAGCCTGCCAAAGTTTGATACAATGTTTTAGCTACACATTGTATATATATACACCTGCTAACAAGTTTTACAGACTGTTTTCACGATGGATGGTATTCCTGGCATGCTGGTTTCAGTGGATGCTGGTGCGACTCTTTAAAATATTCCCTCCATGGTTAAATTTCTTCAAATTAAATAAGTTAAATAGTTTGTACTCTTACTCAGAAGAGCGTATTATTATTTATGACTTTGTTTTTATCGACAGAGTCATCTCAGATCAAGTGTGCTTCACAATATTAAGGTGGGATGGTAGGGAACCCGAGTAAGGTCCGTATTTTTGCAGTTTTCATGGCAAAACTTTTTTTGGGCAAAATAAATTAAATATTGCCCCAGTACAAATATAAAATTTAATTTTCTTCACATGGTGACCCTAATTGTTTTTAAATATCTGTCAAGGGTGTTCTAGAATTTAATGACAGCTTTTTATATTTATTTAAAAAGTTAGTCATCTGATGCCAGTATACTCATGACAGATATTCAACAACTGTTGATATCACCATGTGAAGAAAACTAAACTCTTTGTACTGGAGCAATATTTTTTTATTCTAGGAAAAAATGTTTTGCCATAAAAATTGCAAAAACACTTACCTTTCTCGAGTCACCTTCCATCCCACCTTAAAGGGATACCACCGCGGGGGTGGTATCAAATACAATCACAAAAGCACACACAGAACCCCCCCACTATTGCACAGAATTTCTCTCTCTCTTTCACCTTAAAGATACATTTACTAAAAACTCATAAGATGTTTTTAACGAAATAATATACATTGTTGAAGAAACACATCATCAACGAGCAGCAATTGAACAATTTACACTGTTACAGAAACATTGAGTAAAGTGGTACACCTCTGTCCACCAAAGAGCAGAACATTCAAATTCACATTTCAAAGACCTCTTTGTAAAGATATTTTTATTTGCTTATAGATAAGAAATTATTGGTTTTATAAAAATATCTTTCAAATAAAATATTTTTATTTTTAATAGTACTACAACCTTACAATGATAAACTACCTCACATCTAAATTGTTGCGGAGATAATATAGAAGCTGGAAATTTCTGCCTATGTAAAGTACCCTCAAAGTCACTTTCATGGAAAAATGGGGACTTCCATTTTGTTTATAATGTTAGATAATGCCTGGATACAAATGTAATAAAAATATCTAGAGCAGATTTCAAGAAAATCTTTTTTTTTTCTCCTTTTGCCTTTCTGTAAAACATCCTTAATTTAGGGTTGGATAAATAATTCAAAAAACTCCTCCGGTGAACCTTATGAAAACCCTAGATACCGAATTTTAGAGGTGGTGTTGGTTTTAGCCCAATTGTTAAAATTATTTCAGCGCTAGTCTGAGGTTCAGACAGACTGCATCGCGAAAAACCATGTTTTCAGTTTAGGGAATAGTGAAACGTTGACTTTTATCCGAATTTTGAGGGNTTTGCTTGAGGTGCTAGAATGGTCGAGCAGAAATTCATAAAAGTCAGAAACCAGGTGGGATTATAAGGTTGCTATCGTGGGTATAGTTCCTTTAAAACTACACTTTCCTTATCCCCATTCCATTAGCGTAATTAATGTACGTTTATAACTCTAACGGGTATAATTACATGGCGAAACGCGAAACTACCTTTCTAGTTCAATGTTAATCTATGTAGCTCACGAGTAAATGAGAATGTATTAAAACCCATCATCTAGGGAGAGTGATGGACAGAAATACTTCCACGCCCCCTTTATATTCTGAAAAAGATGTGGAACCAGATATGAGTATTAAGAGCGTCCTTTACCCGTGTTAGCGAACCACGAGTCAAAAGCTCGATTTTATCGTTTGCTTGAGGTGCTAGAATGGTCGAGCAGAAATTCATAAAAGTCAGAAACCAGGTGGGATTATAAGGTTGCTATCGTGGGTATAGTTCCTTTAAAACTACACTTTCCTTATCCCCATTCCATTAGCGTAATTAATGTACGTTTATAACTCTAACGGGTATAATTACATGGCGAAACGCGAAACTACCTTTCTAGTTCAATGTTAATCTATGTAGCTCACGAGTAAATGAGAATGTATTAAAACCCATCATCTAGGGAGAGTGATGGACAGAAATACTTCCACGCCCCCTTTATATTCTGAAAAAGATGTGGAACCAGATATGAGTATTAAGAGCGTCCTTTACCCGTGTTAGCGAACCACGAGTCAAAAGCTCGATTTTATCGTTTGCTTGAGGTGCTAGAATGGTCGAGCAGAAATTCATAAAAGTCAGAAACCAGGTGGGATTATAAGGTTGCTATCGTGGGTATAGTTCCTTTAAAACTACACTTTCCTTATCCCCATTCCATTAGCGTAATTAATGTACGTTTATAACTCTAACGGGTATAATTACATGGCGAAACGCGAAACTACCTTTCTAGTTCAATGTTAATCTATGTAGCTCACGAGTAAATGAGAATGTATTAAAACCCATCATCTAGGGAGAGTGATGGACAGAAATACTTCCACGCCCCCTTTATATTCTGAAAAAGATGTGGAACCAGATATGAGTATTAAGAGCGTCCTTTACCCGTGTTAGCGAACCACGAGTCAAAAGCTCGATTTTATCGTTTGCTTGAGGTGCTAGAATGGTCGAGCAGAAATTCATAAAAGTCAGAAACCAGGTGGGATTATAAGGTTGCTATCGTGGGTATAGTTCCTTTAAAACTACACTTTCCTTATCCCCATTCCATTAGCGTAATTAATGTACGTTTATAACTCTAACGGGTATAATTACATGGCGAAACGCGAAACTACCTTTCTAGTTCAATGTTAATCTATGTAGCTCACGAGTAAATGAGAATGTATTAAAACCCATCATCTAGGGAGAGTGATGGACAGAAATACTTCCACGCCCCCTTTATATTCTGAAAAAGATGTGGAACCAGATATGAGTATTAAGAGCGTCCTTTACCCGTGTTAGCGAACCACGAGTCAAAAGCTCGATTTTATCGTTTGCTTGAGGTGCTAGAATGGTCGAGCAGAAATTCATAAAAGTCAGAAACCAGGTGGGATTATAAGGTTGCTATCGTGGGTATAGTTCCTTTAAAACTACACTTTCCTTATCCCCATTCCATTAGCGTAATTAATGTACGTTTATAACTCTAACGGGTATAATTACATGGCGAAACGCGAAACTACCTTTCTAGTTCAATGTTAATCTATGTAGCTCACGAGTAAATGAGAATGTATTAAAACCCATCATCTAGGGAGAGTGATGGACAGAAATACTTCCACGCCCCCTTTATATTCTGAAAAAGATGTGGAACCAGATATGAGTATTAAGAGCGTCCTTTACCCGTGTTAGCGAACCACGAGTCAAAAGCTCGATTTTATCGTTTGCTTGAGGTGCTAGAATGGTCGAGCAGAAATTCATAAAAGTCAGAAACCAGGTGGGATTATAAGGTTGCTATCGTGAGACCATATTAAATTACATCATTCGATTCACTAAGATCCATTCTACGCTCCTATACCTTTCGTGATTTCGTTTTCTGCGAATTCAGCTCCTAATGATCAACCTTATATGTAGATTTTTTTACTTTTCAGAGTGTAGATTATCCATTTTTAAACTATGTTTACAAGTCTATATATTTATATAGTTGAAGAAAATAGTTTTGTGTACATTCCAGTAAACAACAACCTCATGAACTTTTAAAGGTGTGGTCAGTATTCAAACTAAGTACAGGTGACCTGGCGATCTAGGGGTAAGGTGTCAGACTTCTGTGATGGAGGTCCGGGGTTCAATCCTCGGTCCCGGCACAGATTTATCTGATTGCCAAACCCTTCCTTCACCTCTGACAAGATATGTATTAATCACAACTTGTGAATGTGAGGAATGCCAGGCCTCTACCGTGGTTCGGATTCCACGTTAAACTGTAGTTCCTCCATTTCATCTCACAATCACCCTACCATTACACATTAGCGTAAGTGCGTATAACCCGAACGGGTAGTAAGACGTGGTGCTAATAATAAAATAATTATTATTATTATAATTATAGCTAAATTCGAATAACCCGGATGGGTATCAAGATGCGGTGCAGATAAAAATTAAAGTTAGTGTACCGTAGAGTGGAGAGTTAATACAAATATACTATAGTTTTTAGAACCTTTATTTACATTTGCTTAAGATTTGACCCACTCTGGTGGCTTCATAGTCTAAGGCGCTACTCTCGCAATAGATTGGCTGTAAATGTCAGGGAGATTGGTGTTCGAGCCCGATCGGGTGCACTGAGGGTCATGTTTCCTAAATGGTTTTCCACTTTCCTTCCACGCACATGCTAGTGCACTTCCTCTAAATTTAACCTGCCCCATCCTTCACACATTAGAATAATTAGTGCATAGGTATATAACCCGAACGGCTAGTAGGACGCGGTGCTCACAACAAACTTAGGATTCAAAAATATCTTAATAAATCCTAGAATCTTTTCAGGTTGTGAAACGTGCCCTCCTAGATGAATGAATGCGTTGTTCCTCGTGGGGTGGAGAGGTCTCTTAACAGAATAGAGGTTTGACATTGGCCAGGCGCCCTCTACGCCTGCCGAGCATCGGCCCGCACGCATATATGCGTGTTGAGTTGCCTACCCCTCGAGGGGGTAGCGGGCGCAGGGGAGTGGCCAGAAACCCGCCTGTAATAAGCAATCAACGGAATTAATGAAATAGCCCGTGGTCCATACGCTGTCAGCTCTTGTCCGCCATTCTGTAATACAATTTTCACAGAAAACCCGGTTCAGTGGCCGTATGGTCTAAGTTGTCACTCTCTGCTGAGGTGTGGGAGATCGGGGTTAGACTCCCGTTTGGGTCTACTGGGGGTGAATTTTTATAAATTGTTTCCCCAATCTCATTCCATGCAAATGCGGGTACACTACCTTTAATATACTTCCTTCCTCATCTCAACCTTATTAGAATAATAATATATGCATATAAACTTAACAGGTTGTTAAAGAAAAATCACAGAAAGAACACTTTATAAAAAACACAAACACATTCTTTGCGAACAAAATTGATAGTTTTTACTACAATTTTTTACAGTTTCTTATTGTTATTTTTATTGATAATTACCCGCCTCGGTGGCGTAGTTAGCTAACGCGCTAGCCGTGTTGAGCTAGACTGCCGAGGACGGGGAAGTTTAGTCGGGTGAACTGAGGTGGTTTTTTCTAAATGGTTTTCCACTCTACCTCCATGAAAATGCGGGCTCACTTTGTCTAAAATTCAACCTTCCCAATCCCTAACCCGTTAGCGTACTTATGCGTGTAACCCAAACGGGTAGTAAGATGAAGTGTTAAATAATAAATAATGATAACAAGATTCATAATCAATCTATCAATTTTAACAGCTGCAAATCGCATAATTTGACAACGAGTACGTGAAAGTAGATCTAGTGAGTTTTCTAGCTATCATATAAGGGCCTTACTATAAAAATTAGACTGTAGCGAGCCAAAGCTAGAAATTTTGCCGTGAACTTTAATAAGAACCCGTCTCACATCCGATCAACCGGCCTTAATTCAGTGGTTTTTTTCCCTAAGGAAATCTACTGAATACCTAACTACGTTACGGTGCTTGGTTTGAGCTGTGATATCCGTGGGTTGAGAAAGGCTCTTAAGTTTGTTTGGTAATAGACCTATAGGTATTTTTAATTTTTACCACGTCTTATCACCCATTCGGGACATACGCACATATAAATTAGGCTAATTTTATAGGGATAAGTAACGTAGGTCTTTAAATTAAATGTACCCACATTTGCGATGAGGTAAAATTAAAAGCCCTTCGGGAAAAAATCACCTTCTGTATACCTGGCCAGGATTTGAACCCTGAACTGATCATGACTGGCAAACCAGACTAAAGGAGCTTTAAATTAAACCATATGCCCAACGCCACGTGTAGAGTTAATTTTAATCAAATAAAATAAATACACAATATTATAAATATACACGTTGTTTATTTGAAATTTCATTAATTATTATTTAGTAAGAAATATTAAAATAAAAGGATGGATTTTATTCACACACAATAATTTTGCTAAAATTTATTTAAATAATAAATATAATAATTATTCATATCAATAAAGTTTTAATTTGTTTATCCTAAATCAGCTTTTTCGCCAGTAATGTTATTAGTTGCTAATTTATTTTCACAAGATTACTAAACAATGATAATTAATAACCTTTTTTAGAACCATGGCTTACTACAATATGATTTTCATAGGAAACCAGTAATTTGAAAACTGAAAGCTCTTAATGCCACATTTACGGGGAAGATTTACAATTGTATTTACATTTTTTAGTTCATTTGATAAATAATGTAAAGATAAATTACTATAGAGTTCTTCATGAGGAAGTATTCTTGTAAGATTTTGATAACTTTTTTTAGATGACATTTTTAATTATTAATAAAACATATTTCTGGAATGACAGATTTTAGTGACTTTCAATCAACTATAAAAATCAGGGTAAACCTGTTCGAGCTATACTCACCATACTAATTATGTTCATTTGTTAGGGAGGAGTAAGGTGGAATTTAGACGAAGTGTACTCTCATTGGCATGGAGCTAGAAAGGAAAACCATTTTTGCAAAACCATCCAACTGGTATTCAAACCCCGATCTCCCACATTGTCAGTCCAGTTTCTTGCGAGAGTGATGCCCTATACCTTTTGACCACTTAATTGGGTGAAATAAATAACAAATGGAATACCAAATAAAACTATTTTATAAGACAAGCAAATAAAATATATTTTTAAAGTTATTTTATTAATGTTTTGCAGCATCATTACATGTGATCACGTGGTTTAAGGAATCAGGATCACAATATACTCGATTTATGGTGATGGAGGGATCTGGGATAGTAGCTCGGTCGGTTTTATTGAGGTTTTTTTTTTCACTAATCGTTTTTTGCTGTGGTTTTCCCATCACCTCTTCAAGCAAAACATACTTATACTTAACCTCTTAAAAAATGACGTCACTAACAAATATGGGGCTGGAAGTGATTTTTTAATGGTTAGAGTGTACAGTTCATATGAATTATGGTTATCTATAATACATATTTTTATTTAATTAATTGAACTTCTACCAAACCACAGTTTAAGAAATTACAGATCTATGTCGAACAGTTAAAACCGATCAAAATAGGACACACTATTGTGATACAATCCGTTGTGTTTTTATTGGTTATTTTACAAGATAGACAAAATGGTGGAAGGCCTGAGGTAGCTACACAATAGCCCGTATTTGACCTTTCAACAATAAACACTAATAAAAGGGAAGATCTCATCCACAAATACAAGATCATTATGTGAATAAAGAGTAGAAGTTTATTAACCGTCTGAGACACCTTCATTAGAATGAGAAAATTTTATTTTATAATAGTTATAAATTAGATTATTATTTATTTATTCTTAGTCAAACTCCTTAGCTCGTTTGGTACCGTGTCCCACTTTTTTAACTAAGGGTACCGGACTTGATTCCCATCCTGGCCAAAAAACATATTTGCTGAAATGTGAATTTCCCCTTTTACAATGATGAATTGATTTCCGGGTGCTGGATAATGTGTCGGTTCTATATTTAAGTTAGTTTATAAGCCGTGAGTTGATATTATCAGTCAGTTCGGAAAGTGCACGTACCTCAAACAAACAAAAAAATGAAATTTCAATCTTGCTACTTATCACCTTGTTCCACTTTTATTTTGTGCGCCACGTATTACAACTAGTTAGGGCTGTTCGCATACATATACCTATGAGAAAATAATGAGTTGGGTATAATTTAGAGCTAATGTGCCTAAATTTGCGTTTAGGAAGGGTGATAGACCATTAAAGATAGACTTTCAAAGTACACCTGGCCAGGATTCGAACCCATATACCCCCGTCACTTGCTAGAGTGATGCTTTAGAGTTAGACCATAATATGTTGCATGTTCATGTAAATATTAATTGATAAATCTGTTTTTATAAATGATGATTATTAAACGTGCACTTTCTGAACCAACTGATTATATCAGCACACGAATTATAAACTTACTTAACTCAAACCAGCATCAGTGGGCACGCGGACTAAACGTCAAGTCCGTCTTATATTCTGATTGGCTGATGATGAGGAGGTCAGGCTCCAAACTCCAGCCGGATGTAATTTAAGGCTGTTGTTTTTCCTAAATGGTTTCTCATTTGGCTACGCAGGACTGCGATTGATGGGATTTGCAGCCACTAAAAATAATGTCGTGGTATTTGTGTTCATCACATTCCAATTTGTGAAACAAACCACATTTCAATACGAATTATATTTTGTAACATTATTTTGAACAAGGACCTGAAATTGAATCGTGGTAATGCACTAATACCTGATATGTCTCATTTTTATGCTTTCTTTTACACTAACCTAACCTAACCTAAGCTAACATAAGCTAAAATTTAGAATTATACTACTATAAAGCCACATGGCTGACTCACTCACTCACTCACTGACATGGCATGACTGGTAATGTTTACCCACTTCCAGATGAGCTAGAAACTTGAAATTTAGCAAACTTATAGCTTCTTACCTTTAACTGACGGAAAAATTCCAAAAAGTTTTTTAAAAAAATGTATAAGCCCGAAAAAAATTCAAAATGACGGAGCAACTTTAAAGTCGGTGCGGACCTTAAATTTGGAGGTCTGTTGGTGCTAAACGGTAAGACCTATCAAAAAACGGCTTGCATTACATTAGTTTACATCCAATTGCAAGGAAAACTCGCTGGGAGTTTGGGGGCGGAGCCCCCAACGAGCAAAGCTAGTTATATACTCTAAGAGTTTATTGTGAAAACTTTAGGAGATATACACCGTCAATTAATGTTTCGGCCATGCTGGGAATTAAGCTCGGGACCTCTACTAAGTAGACACTCGCGTTGAAGACTTAGCTCAAGATGAGATGGAAGGGATTCTGAGTTAAGAGATGTTTTTTGGCAGTTCTTATAGCAAAATAAATCAAATATTGTTAAAAATTAAACTACCCTTAAAATAAATGATTTTAAAAAATCAAAATAATTTTTTTATGTTTCATGTACATTGGTTTCCATACCAATTTTAAACATAATTCTTGAGCTTATTTTCAAAAATTTCAAATATAGAGCTTAATTTTCTTCAGATAATAATCTCAAAAGTTGTTGAATATCTGTCAGGGATGTCCTGGAATTTAATGACAGCTTTTTATCTTCATTTAAAAAGTTTATCTTCTAATGCCGCTATGCTCTTGACAGATATTCAACAACTGTTGATATCACCATGTGAAGAAAATTAAACTTTATGTTTCTATTTAAGCAATAGTTACTTTTAGTTTTTATTGGAAAAAATTATTTGCTTTGATAACTAAAAAATACATTTAAATTTTTTCGCGTTCCCTTCAATCGAACCGTCGGACTCGACCATTCTAGTTTATGGCAAGCTACAAGACTGACGCAAGAGCTTGTATGACGTTATTTATCAGTGATTTGCGAGGGATATTTTTGCAGCGGTTGCATGATGGAGCAAAGACGTCACGAAAGAAAGTGCGTTGCAAACTGCACAGCGTGCCTCATCAAACCTCGTCCCTGTACCGCCAAATTGTTGCGACAGCTCACGAACTAACACAACTACTCGCGCGCTTTGGTCGCTGGAACTGACAGCAATTTCAACCTTGTTCGTCACGTCGATACCTCGAATCTGGCAACAAAAAAACAAAAAAATGAAACGTTGGGAAAACTGGCAGGTATAGTCACATGATTTGAGGCCATGACTAAAAGGAAATACCTTTTTGTCTGGTTTTTGAATGCTCTTATTAAGATGGGAATGTAGATAACGACCTCAACAGTTGTTGAATATCTGTCAGGGATGTCCTGGAATTTAATGTTTTTCTCTTAATTTAAAATGTTTGTCATCTAATGCCGCTATGCTCTTGACATATTTTAAATAACTGTTGATATCCCAATATGAAGAAAATTAAACTCCATGTTTATATTGAAGTAATGTTTTATTTATTTTGACCAAAAACAGATTAGCTATAAAAACTGCAAAAACACTGCCCTTAACTCGCGTCTCCTACACTCCCACCTTAAACACAGTCAACAACACAAGTCTACTCTTATTTTGATCATCACTATGTTTCCGTGGCTAGCCACATCGGTGGGTAGGCGGGCAAAGGCGTTGAACTCATCTCATCTGGTTCACCAGTGTTGAGAGCGTCAGGGTTAAAATTTTGACCAGATGTACTTAAGGTGATTCTCATCAATTTGTTACGCTCCTCCTCCATTTGTTACGCTCCTCCATACAAATGCGGGTACATCACCGTTTCAATTCTATCTCCCTCATCCCTACACAATTATCGTAGATATACCGATATATTTTTTTTATTTAGCACCGCGTCTTACTACCCGTTCGGGTTATACGCTTAAGTACTAATTATGCTAATGGGTTAGGAATTTGGAAGACTGAGTTTAGAGGAAGTGAACCCGCATTTGCGTGGAGGGAGAGTGGACAACCATTTAGTTAAAACCACCCCCAGTTCACCCGACTGAGATTCAAACCTCGATCTCCACGTCCTAGGCAGTCTAGCTCAACACTATACTAGCGCGTTAGCTAACTACGTTACTGAGGCGGGTACCAATAGATTGAATGGGTAGTAAGATGTGGAGTGTAATAAAAAAGTGGTATGATCCAATTGTACAAATTTCTCATAATAGTCATGCTACTTCCTCGTATAAAGAGAAAGTATTGTAATCGTTAAGATTTTCAACCTCGAGGTAATGATGAATCTTTACGTTTAATAAGAAGCCAACCCCTCCTCCCCAAAAAAAATGATTTTACAGTTTGACTGTCCCACATGTCCGTCTGTCTGTCCCTGGTCACAAATCCGAAATAGTTTGATGGATATTGTTCAAACTTGATATTTAGATGCTATACCTCAGGACTTTTTTTTTATTTTGACCCTAGCCCTTGAATAAAAGGTAGCTTAGTTATGAGTGATTTTTTTTAAAGTTCCCAATATTTCAAAAAATTATTTTAACGATTTTGTTTAAAATGGAAATTTAGTGAGTGTTTGACCAGAAAAATAACACCCTATACTTGTTTTTTGGGTAAGTAAATTTGTCTAAGGGCAGTTTACTGAATAGTAATTTTTGAAAGTTTGAAATATTTGAAAATATATCAGACGGTTTTTGGTTTGAAGTGGATTTCTGGGAAGTGTTTGACATGGCAAATAAAAAATATATATATTTGTTTTTCGGGAAATAATTTGTTAAAAGTTAGTTTACTAATGGCATATTTTCACAAATTATAAATACAATTTTTTTTGGAAGGATTTTGTTTAAAAATTGTATTTGATAAGTTTTTTACAGTAAAAATAATTTTATTTTTTTCCTTTAGAAAAATTATTTACAGGAATAGTAGTTTAATAATGACTCGTTTTTGAAAAATTTTAGATTTTTTAAAACGGACTCAACAATTTTGTTTAAAATTGGTATGGAAACCCATTTACATGACAAATAATAATGTATTTTTATTTCTAAAATAAATAATTTTAAGGGTAGTTTACTTATGATCAAATTTAGAAAATCTAAAAATTTTCGAAAGTGGCTTTTAAGATCAAATTCAAAAGGATGTACAAAGAATTTAGCTACGAATGTATTTTTATTTATTTTTATATATATATATATTATTTAGGTTGTTTATAAATAACTGATTTTTGAAGGGAAAAAAAAGTTATTTGAACAACTTTTTTAAACTCATTTACGAAGAGTGATTATTGTGATTAACAAGATGACCCACTTAACCGCTTCAGTGCCCGAATGGTTTAAGGTGTCAATCTCGTGTTGAATAGGCATACTGATGACAGGAAGATCAGGGTTCAAATCCCGGGTGGGTCTACTGAGGGTGTTTTTTTCCTAGGGTCTATGAGCTTGGATTTTTTCATTCAAGTTGTACTCGAGTCGATTATTTCAAAATGCTCCTGAGTTAGAGTATATTCATAACTTAATATGTTAAAAGTATATATTTGTTTATTTTAAAAATAAAATAGTATATTTAAATGTCACCAGTCAAAACAAACATAAAATATAAATATCATATTTCTTAAATGTTATATTTTAAAAATTAATGAAAACACACATGTTCTTTAAATAAAAATGACACTATAAATTTTTTGACCATAATAAATTATTTGGAAAAATGTTAAAAAAATATGTTTTTTAAATTAGAAATAACACTTTAAAAATATAATTTAAAAACAAGAACACCACTCAAATAAAAATATAATAGAAAATATAATAAATATGATTACCACACTCATGTCTTTAAAGATATTAAAGTAATACTATTAAAAAGAGTTCATATAATTAACGTTTAATGAGATAATACTAACTAATGCTAGTTTTGTATTTGAACGTATTAATCATAAATATCTTAAATTTGAAAACATTCAATATATATACACTTAAGGTTAAATTTTTAATTCAACTGAAACTATAACTTTAGAAAGCAATCATGTAAAAATAGCAAAATTAATGATTCTTCAAATATTAAGTGATCTACTTATCTATTTTTATTTTCATTGCCTTGTCAATGTAACTTCAATCAAGCATAACTCAAAATGGATGAAAATATTGAATTTGACTGGTCAAAAGTAGTTTTAGAACTTTCATACGTTATTTATATGAAATTTAATATTAATTTTAACAATTCGTTAAGTTAATTATTGTTTTTATAAGTGAAACAGCCGATTTCATCTAAATTAAACAGCCTTGCGTTTTAAAAATTGATTTGTACGCACATCATAGGAAAATCGAAAATGATCCTACAAAACTTTATATCTCGATCCCAAGCTTTTATGATGAGCTCGGCTCGAATCTCGAAATCTGAGTACTCGCACAGCCCTAGTTTTTCCTAAATGGTTTCCCACTCTCCTTCCACACAAACGCTGGTAGATTACCTCTGAAATGCTTCCTTCCTCATTCCACCAAATTAGAGTAATTATCATGTTCTTAAAATTAAAAAATTACACCTGTACACGGGAATCGAACCCGGGTCCAGGTGTCATTTTTCAATTTTCAGAATATGTTATCTAGATGGAGAATTCCTCACTAAAAAGCATAAATAATAGCTCCGGGTATTTGATTCTTAATTATCATGTGTATAACCTAGGTAGTAAGACGCAGGGAGTGAAAAAATATGAAAGATTGGATATTTTTAATAGTTTACTGAAATTTTATTTTTGAAAATGTTGTTTTAAGCTATTTTACACTATATGAGAAAGTTTGCACGATTGTGTCTTACCATTTATTACAATAAATAATTAATACGTGAATTTATAATCATAGTGTATCGAAACTATTTTCGTGTTCAACTTCTAACTGAAGAGACAGACACTGATTTATTTCCAGAATAAACGCCCCAAGATAAACATTCTTTTATTTCCAAACCAAGCATTTCAAGATTAATACTTTTTTGATTACAATCCAAGCAGCCCAAGATGAACATTATTTTATTTACAGGTTGAGCGTACCAAGATGAACTGCTACCTCCATCTTCTCCTAGTTTCCTTGCTGACGAGCACGTCATGTGGCGCTTCCAAGCGGATGTATCTCAACTACACTGGGGACATCATGGTAGGGGCGCTGTTCCCCATCCACCGGAAAGGTTCCAACGGCACCGAGTGCGGCAGAATACAGGTGCCTACCATCCTCTTGTTTGAACTTTATCTTTCAACTTTGTAAATTAATCGGAGGGGGAAATTGGTTTTGGGTGATTTAATGAGCTTTTGTTGTAAATGTGACGGAATTTCGCTGGAACTGCTCGGTGATTTGGAAAATAAATGCTTTTTTTGTGTGTGTACATCAACGTTTAAAGGGAACATCTCTTATGCCATACTTCCGGTATTAACTGTATTGAAAATATTTATTGATAAATATGAAATGAAATTAAATTTTAACAAAGTAATTTTTTTTAGTACCAAGTCTTACTACCCGTTCGGGCTATACGACTATGTACTAATTAAATTAATGTACTATGGATTAGGAAGGTTGAATTTAGAGGAAGTATATCCACATTTGCGTGGAGGGAGAGTGTAAAACCATTTAGGAAAAACCACCCTCAGTACACCCGACTGGGATTGAACCCTTATCTCCGCGTCATCAGCAGTGTAGTCTACTGCGAGATTTATTACGCTCATTTTGTATATATTAGGACCTATATAATATGGCCGTTAAAATAGTGATCATTTAGTGTAAATATTGATGATTAATCTTTTATTGCGTATTATTTATTGTAAAAGATACATTTTACCGTTGATTTAAAAAGGAATTACACCCTTAACAAATTACACTTGATTATTAGGCCTAAATTATAATGTGAATATAAACTTGACTCTTACTACACTTTCAAAAAATGATTGATGCTACATTTGGAAACAAAGCCCTCCCACGATTATTGCAACACAAGCGTCTACCATTTTCACCCGTGTCTGCTATATTTTCAACAAGAGTGCCTATTTTACTCGAACCGGCCCTATTAAAAATATCTAGGTTGGACCGCGTCTTACCGCTCATTACATCCCTACCCTTCTACACCTTGTTTGAATCTGTACTGATGGGAATGTGACTAATTCAAACTGTGAAAAAAAGTACTCGAAGTTTCTTTATTCCTTCCTCTTGTCAGTTAGACCTGCGACTTTGTTTCATCATCTTGATGACCGTCCAAAGGAAACAAATTAACTGTCGATTCCTAAATGGTGACCTGGTGGTCTAGAGGTAAGGTGCTGAGGGTTCGGGGTTCAATCCTCGGTCCCGGCACAGATTTACCTGATTGTCAAACCCTTCCTTCACCTCTGACAAGACGTGTATTGATCACAACTTGTGAATGTGAGGAATGCCAGGCCTCCACCGTGGTTCGGATTCCACGTTAAAATGTAGGTCCTCCATTTCATCTCGTAATCACCCTACCATTACACATTAGCGTAAGTGCGTATAATCCGAACGGGTAGTAAGACGTGGTGCTAATAATAATAATAGTACTGATTCCTAAATATTTAAACATTACCGACAAATATCTTTCTCATAATTACGTCTTAGAGACCATGCGGCCACCGAAGCTGGTAACGACTAGCGAAGTAATTAACGTATTGTTCGTTCTGTAAGGATAAATTAATACAACTCATAAATAGCCTGACAACTTAGCAAGTCAGTTGCATACATATCTATTGAGATAAGGGTATTAGGCTCGATTCCCTACATGGTACTTTTCTTTATTACCTCCGTTCGGGTTATATACACTCATGGTACTTTCATAACTAAACTAAATATTCCTTGATTATATTGTAAGACTCTTAGATTAAATTAGAAACACTACCATATACGTAAGTATAAATGATCTATTTGAACTACGGCTTAAAAAAACATTTTCATACATGTAATTAATAAAGTATGTAATTTAATGAACGAGATAACTTTATATAACCCATGAGATGGAATAACTTGCTTATTTTTATGAATTAAAAAAAACTGTCTTCTATCAATGGAAGCCATTAGTTTAACTTAATGTCCATACGAATGATTATTAAAATTGTGTTGCTGTTGTCATCTCGGATGGCGTTTATTCTCAACTAGTAGAAGTACCCGGCGTTACCCGTGATAAGCACGCGATGTACTGCGTGGTTACCCTGGGCAACGCTTTTATTTGCTTCAAACAGACAGCAAAAAAATCTCTTTATACACAGTTTTAAATTAATTTTTTTTTTAAATACAAATTTTAATATTCCTACTTTGAGGTACACATGCTCTTCTTGCACAGGGGCTAGTATTTTTTAAGTTTCAGCCCTCTGCGTGTGAGATATATATCAATCACGCAACGCTCATGACAAACAGACAAACTCTTTATTTTATTGATATAGATAAACTAAACAAATATAGAGATACATTTTGTAATGTATTGTAATTTCAATAGTTCTATAGTCAATACTTATTTTTATGATGTTTAGCAACGTTTTCCGTGACTCCCAGGATATTTTAATCCGTGACCCACAGTTATAGAACCTTTAATCTAGATTCCAGTAATTAATCTCTAAGCTCACACCTCTAGTGAATTACTAATCACCTTTACCTCTCCTACTTTTGAACCACGGGATGAAAACATTTTTAACCCCGTCCAGATTTGATCCAAGCTGTGTTTTTACGATCTCAACCATTTCTTATAGCCTGGGTACCTAGCTTGCCCTTTCTAAGTCAATTGGATATGACTGACAAACTAACTTGATTTAAGAAGGGACACAACAACCAATCTCCCAGCTGTCAATCCGTTACTGTGAAATATGAATCTCTGATTTCACCAATGATAAATGAGATTGATTGAGCTAAGCTATGACTTATCTCGAGTGTGATCAAGGTGCTGAATATATATTTTTAAAATTCTGCTTTCAATCAATTCTTTGGACTGCTTTGCTTCAGATGGAGGATGGGGTGCAGCCTTTGGAAGCCATGATTTTCACCTTGAACCAGATCAACAATGATCCGAAAATATTACCGGGTATCAAACTTGGAATGTTGGCCTTCGACTCTTGTGACAGTCAATCGTATGGTCTTGAGCAGTCGCTGAATTTTGTGAAAGGTAAAGTTTACCAACGTTTATTGATTAATTCATTCTTTGAGTGGCATCCAGGTAAACTATCACCAACATACTCCTTGCCCAGCTCAGTCACCATTCAGGTAAACTATCACCAACACACTCCTTGCCCAGCTCAGTCACCATCCAGGTATACTATCACCAACACACTCCTTGCCCCGCTCAGTCACCATCCAGGTAAACTATCACCAACATACTCCTTGCCCAGCTCAGACACCATCCAGGTAAACTATCACCAGCATACTCCTTGCCCAGCTCGGACAACATCCAGGTAAACTATCACCAACACACTCCTTGCCCAGCTCAGACACCATCCAGCTAAACTATCACCAGCATACTACTTACCCAGCTCAGTCACCATCCAGGTAAACTATCACCAGCATACTCCTTGCCAGCTCAGACACCATCCAGGTAAACTATCACCAACACACTCCTTGCCCATCTCAGACACCATCCAGCTAAACTATCACCAACACACTCCTTGCCCAGCTCAGTCACCATCCAGGTAAACTATCACCAACACACTCCTTGCCCAGCTCAGACACCATCCAGCTAAACTATCACCAACACACTCCTTGCCCAGCTCAGTCACCATCCAGGTAAACTATCACCAACACACTCCTTGCCCAGCTCAGACACCATCCAGCTAAACTATCACCAACACACTCCTTGCCCAGCTCAGTCACCATCCAGGTAAACTATCACCAACACACTCCTTGCCCAGCTCAGACACCATCCAGCTAAACTATCACCAACACACTCCTTGCCCAGCTCAGTCACCATCCAGGTAAACTATCACCAACACACTCCTTGCCCAGCTCAGTCACCATCCAGGTAAACTATCACCAACATACTCCTTGCCCAGCTCAGTCACCATCCAGGTAAACTATCACCAGCATACTCCTTGCCCAGCTCAGACACCATCCAGCTAAACTATCACCAACACACTCCTTGCCCAGCTCAGTCACCATCCAGGTAAACTATCACCAACACACTCCTTGCCCAGCTCAGTCACCATCCAAGTAAACTATCACCAGCATACTCCTTGCCCAGCTCAGTCACCATCCAGGTAAACTATCACCAGCATACTCCTTGCCCAGCTCAGACACCAACCAGGTAAACTATCACCAACACACTCCTTGCCCAGCTCAGTCACCATCCAGGTAAACTATCACCAACACACTCCACCCAGCTCAGTCACCATCCAGGTAAACTATCACCAACACACTCCTTGCCCAGCTCAGTCACCATCCAGGTAAACTATCATCAATAATCTGTAAATGGGTTCTTGATCAAGCTTGTCACGTAATAGTTCGGATCCGCTCAACTCTTGTACACTCCATCTACCCTGAAAGGTAGAAATCTTACCTTGACGAGTTACACTATGGTGCAGCTTATACTATATGGCTTGTGCTCGGTCAAGATAAAGGATTACAAACACCAAGGCGAACGCGAATATTATATTTATATAATATTTAGCACCGCGTCTTACTACCCGTTCGGGTTATACGCTTAAGTACTAATTACGCTAATGGATTAGGAATTGGGAAGGTTGAATTTAAAGGAAGTGAACCCGCATTTGCGTGGAGGGAGAGTGGAAAACCATTTAGGAAAAACCACCCCCAGTTCACCCGACCGAGATTCGAACCTCGATCTCCCCGTCCTCGGCGGTCGAGCTCAACACGACTAGCGCGTTAGTCAACTACGCCACCGAGGCGGGTGCGAACGCGAACGCTTGTGCGAGCATGAACGCGAATGCGAACTACCCTACCCATGGAGGTAAATGCAGCGGAACACACCGGCGAGCGGGCTGTTTGCGCGAGCAAGCTGGGCCGCGCGGTCAGATGCGCGGGGCTGCGGACTGATCGCTCATGTTGGGTTGTTCGCCTCTGTTTATCAGCGGGAAGCAGCCATTTTGGTGCAGTTTGAGGCCACGTGTCAGGTTTCCGAACCTTATTGTTTTTGAGCCTCGTTTATTATGTAACAAGTTGGACCCAACATGTTGGGAGACAGCACATGGAAAAGTAAGCAGCGTTTATTGTCGCCAACTTGTCGGACCAACATCCTGGGACCTCCACTAGTTTTTAATCGGTCTACACATTTATAGCCATGGATAACATTGTATTACTTGCCGTTTCTTTATTTATTGTGTTGACAGGAAGTGTACTCTT
Source organism: Timema bartmani (assembly GCA_902151455.1). Lineage (NCBI taxonomy): Eukaryota > Metazoa > Arthropoda > Insecta > Phasmatodea > Timematidae > Timema > Timema bartmani. Next base: position 56,542 of record CABFWB010002067.1, on the reverse strand, counting down.
GCTGAAAAAACCAAAACGTAAGATACGGTGGGGGGTTTAAAGTTTTTTTTTGCTAAACGTCCATTTGAAGGTGCGTACATGGGAATAATGAATTATCTACATTTGTGAAGGGGATTTGATAACTTTGTACGCTTGCCATATGTGGACTTTGAATGCTTAGTCACACTTCTGTATCCTCATTTACGTGGTAAAGTGGAAAGGAACATTGTTGTGACTCCGGGAGAAAAATTTGCTTCAACTCTGCGCTTAATGGGAGCCTTATATATAGCCACAAAACACTTGCGTTGCCAGGGCTAAACACTGACTCGACTCTATAGCGCATGCGCAGAACCTCCCAAATCAGCCAACATGTTGGGTTGGTCGTTTATTATCTCCAGCAAATGATCCAACACAATCCAACACTTGTTGGCTCGGACCGGCTCTCCCAACACCAACATGTTGTCCAACATCTCCAACAAGTTGGGAATGCGTTTATATTGTAACACAGCTTGTTGGGATCGTGTTGGCCAACATGTTGTGTTACAACATAAACGAGGCTTAATCGATATGGATCCAGAAACCACAGAGAGGCTCAAAGAAGCTATTAAAGAGAAAGACATACTGTACAGTAATGAAATCAGATGGCTATAAGAGCAGTAGCTTAACGAACAAGAAGAGGGATGAAATAGGTCCTTTGTTTGGAACGAGAGAAAGATACGCAGCCTTTACTACAATTCAATAGATTTATTTAGCACCCCGTCTTACTACCCGTTCGGGTTATACGCTTAAATACTAATTACGCCAACGAGTTAGTAATTGGGAAGGTTGAATTTCGAGAAAGTGACCCCGCATTTTGTGGAGGTAGAATGGAAAACCATTTAGGAAAAACCACCCTCAATACATCCAACCGAAGTTCGAACCTCGATCTCCCCGTCATCTGCAGTCTAGTCTACTGCACAGCTTGTGTACTAAAGTGCCTTTGTAGTCGTAGTCCAGAACCCGCTGTGTCTATTTTCGCATATGTTCACACACTCGCGGCAAGTTGAAAGTCTTTGTTTACCCATGACGCATTGAAACGTTCAATTACAATCAGGTGATTGCCTCCAGTTTAACAAACTAATAATAATAATAGAGAAACAATCTGATACCATAGTTATAATTTAATTAAGAGTAGAACCTTATCATTTTTTTTCTCTGAGAGGCACGTATACAGGGTGGCTGCATTTATTAATGGGGCATGAAAGAGAACAAGACGTGTAGTTGCCTTCTACCTGGAAAAATGTATATTTCAATTTTAATATATTTGGCCTTAAGCCAAGAAAAACTTTCACCTGCAGCGCATTTTTTTTTCTGCTACACTCAAAATATTTAAGGTGGTCTGTTAGTTTGCATATAATATAAAAGGTTTCAGTGATTACATTTAATTGGGAAACGCTGGATTAGACTTCCAATGACGGGGGGATCGTGGCTCGATCCCGGTCGGGTGTACTGAGGGTGGGTTTTTTTCAAAATAGTTTTCCCCTTTCTCTCCACTCAAATACGAGTAAGCGTCCTTATAATTTCAAATTTCCTCGTTTCTAACCCATTATTTTAATTAGTACATACCCGAATGGGTAGTAAGACTAAAAAAAAAGCTATATTTATATTATACTATACAGGTATTGTATATCTACAACAGGTAGGGGCTATACAGGGTGTTCAGAAACCCATAGCCCAAACTGCAAATAAAGTTTGTTTGAACCAAAAGTAATACAAAATCCCTATACACTTACATCAGGAAAACTATTCTAATACCATTAAATTATGTTCAAAGTTTCGGCGTACAGCGCCGGGAGAGTAAAGCCGTTCAAGCATGCGTGTACAACAGGTTGTATAGGAGTTAGGTGCATGGCACTATACACCTTGACATCTTGGAGCACGGCAGCAGAACATACTACAATTAATAGTAAACAACACATCAGTCCTTCTAGAAAGGAGAGTACGTTCCGAGGGTCATCGTTAACGGTCCTATATCACACAAAGTGCTTACCATTATTACATGTGCAGTGCCACGTGCCTAACTCCTATGCAACCTGTTGTACACGCATGGTTGACGGCATTGCTCTTCCGACGCTGTACGCCGACACTTTGAACACAATTTAGTGGTATTAAAATAAGTTTCCGGATGTAAGTGTATGAGGGTGTTGTATTACTTTTGGTTCAAACAAGCTATATGAGCAGTTTGGGCTATGAGTTTCCGAACACCTGAATAATAAATTCTGTCACCATCACTTGCTCCGGTGAGACTGGGCAGGAGGGGGAAGGGTGGGGTCCAATTTTACTGTTTGCACTGGGCGCCAATACCTCTAGCTACGGCCCGGTTTCTGACAATTTCAAAAGTTACTAAAACTACTACACCAAGTCATGTGGTCGGTATGTGTCAATACTTATAAAATAACACTCATATAATAAAACATTACCAATGTTGACCACAAAAAAATATTGTTTTGTGTTTCCTAAAAGGTAATTCTAATGGTGTTCTCCTCGCTTTAGATCTCCCTTATTACAAGGTAATTAATTGTTGTTGAAGGTTTCTTCGCACACTTCAATGAGTTCCACGAGCACGAGTTCCAGTGTAACGACGGGAGCACTCCCAAGTTCCGAGGAGGGGGGTTCGACCAAGTCGTGTCAGTGATAGGGGCCCAGTCCAGCTCTGTCACCATCCAGGTAAATTATCACCAACACTCTCTTTGTTCAGCTCAGTCCCCATCCAAGTAAACTATCATCAATACTCTCCTTGTCCCGCTCAGTCACCATCCAGGTACATTATCACCATCCAGGTACACTATCACCAACACCATTTTCCTAACCCCATCACCATACAGGTACACTATCACCAACACCATTTTCCTAACCCTATCACCATCCAGGTACACTATCACAACATTATTTTCCAACACCACAATCATCAAGGTACATTATCACCAACCTTATTTTCCTTGTGCCGACCGGTAAGCAGGAAGCATGTTGTAATTTCTGCCATTGTGGGTGTCAAATATTACTCTAGCTATTTAACGTGCACTTTCTGAACCGACAGATTATATCAGTACACGACTTATGAACTAACGTAAATCTAGAACAGACACAACACACAGACCTTAGCCGTTAATTTATCAATTAAAAAAAGGAAACTCGCGTTTCATCAATGACACATTTTCCTTTCATAATGGGAATCGAGCCCGGTACCCTTAACACATCCTATTGAATGAGCTAAGGTGTCAGACTGGGTACAAAATAAATACTTCAAGTTAGAGGGAAGTGAAATCCATTTTTTTTATTCTATTATTATTATTATTATTAGCACCGCGTCTTACTACCCGTTCGGGTTATACGCACTTACGCTCATGTGTAATGGTAGGGTGATTGTGAGATGAAATGGAGGACCTACAGTTTAACGTGGGATCCGAACCACGGTGGAGGCCTGGCATTCCTTACATTCACAAGTTGTGATTAATACACGTCTTGTCCAGAGGTGAAGGAAGGGTTTGGCAATCAGATAAATCTGTGTCAGGACCGAGGATTGAACCCCGGACCCTTAGCACATAAGTCTGACTATATTCTCAAACCTGAATTGAAATTTGAATATACACTCTTAATTGTTTTATGACCCGCTTCGATGGCCGCGTGGTCTAACGTGCTACTCTCGCAGTAGACTAGACTGCCGATGACGGGGAGATCGAGGTTTGAATCTCGGTCGGGTGTACTGAGGGTGGTTTTTCCAAAATGGTTTTCCACTCTCTCTCCACGCAAAGGATGCAGATACATTTACTATAAATATAGCCTTTCTAATAACTAAACCATTAGCGTAATTATTACATAAGCGTATAACCTGAACGGTTAGTAAGACGCAGTGCTATAGAAAACAACATAATATGTATTCTTTAATGCTATTGAGCTTGATACAAGCGAGTGAAACGCTACTCAACGAACATAATTTGTAAAGAAATGCACCAGAATGATCCATGTGAAAGAATTGAAAACGAAATCTTGGGTGTGGTCCCTCCCAGGGCCCCTGTTCACGTGTCACCCACTTTCTATCATAGGTTTAGCTTGCCCCATCCATGTGTTGATAATTCTCAGGACCAGCTCGCACCCTTTAACCGCCATAAGCAAAGCATTAAAATGCTCCTCTCAAGACATTGAAAAAAAAACTCATGATTTATATATTTAAAAAAATCTATTAACTAAAAAAAAATTTACAAAATAAAAGTGATTAAATTTTTTTAAATATTAACATACATAAACAACAGCTTAAAGTGGGGATGTAAAGAACAGATGAAAAGAGTAAATGCTTTCGCAGTTTTTATAGTATTACTTTTTTTGGCTAAAATAAATAATATGTTGCTCCATTAGAAACATAGAACTTAATTTTCTAAACATGGTGATATCAACAGCTGTTGTTGAATATCTGTCATATGCATAGCGTCACTAGATGACCTAGGTTTTTAATTAAGAGGAAAGGATATAATTAAATTCCAGGGCACCCTTGACGGATATTCAAGAACTGTTGAGGTCACTTTGTGAAGAAAATTAAACTCTATGTTTGTACTAAAGCAATATTTTATTTATTTTTATCAAACAAATGTTTTGATGTAAGAACTACAAAAAAATTGACCTTTTCTCGCGTTCCCTTCATCCCCATCTTAAAAATATTTTTTTTTTCTCTTTAACCTTAGCAAACTGTTCTACTAATTCTTTGAGCTCAAATTTGTTGGCTATTTTAGATTCAATAGAGATCTATTCAAGTCCACTCAACCTTCTTTGAAGCATTGTGTTTCAAATTTAGTTTTTTTTATAAGTTTCAACTTTTAAAAAAAACTTGTTTACGTGCTATCAACTATCACAGGAAGTGTTTAAATAATTCTAAGTGCAATATAAAGGTTTGGGAAACCTTCCTGCATTCCATTTCTATGTACATAATTTAACATCTCAGGGCGATGATAATAAGGGTGGTATCAACTTTGTGACCAGTATCAGCTTATGCGTCAAGTCAAATCTTATGAGTCTCCATATTGTAAACTTGGGGCAAGGATTTAAAAGCTATTTTGAAGCTTTGGAAAACCTGAATACTTATTAAGTATAGTATATTTTTGAAGATTTACCCTTTTTTGACATAACTTACTGTATATTTTTTCTTCATGTCTAGTAAATACATTTAAAAAAAACTACTATATCTCATTTTTGCCTCCCTTTTGAATCTTCCGCCAATGGCGACTGCCTACTCTTCCCTAAGCCGATGATTCTGGGACGTTCTTTAATGTTGTAGGTAGCAACGATGCTCCGGTTGTTCCGTGTCCCGTTGGTGAGCTACATGGCCACCTCCACCTCCCTCAGCAACAAGGAGAGGTTCCCGTACTTCTTCAGAACAGTGCCTAGTGACATCAACCAGGCTCACGCCATGCTGGAGATACTCAGGTATGAATACATGGCGTTTTTGAGATATTCAAGTATGCCCAGATGGCATTTTAGAGGTATTCAAGTATGACAACATGGCATTTTGGAGATATTTTGGTATTACAAAATGGAATTATATATATGCAGGTATTACATCACATTTTGAAGATGTTCAGGTATGACAACATGGCATTTTGGAGATGTTCAGGTATGACAACATATCATTTTGGAGATGTTCAGGTATGACAACATATCATTTTGGAGATGTTCAGGTATGACAACATGTCATGCTGGAGATTTTAATTTAGATCCATATTCGAACGATAGCAGTCGACTAATTAAATTAAGACGCCACCAGATGTAATCATTGTGTTTTCAAGTTCCTTGCTTTTCACTGGTTTTAAGTTTACTTTTTGTAATGCCATAGAAAAGTATTGTGTAAAATCAAGTTTGTTAAAGGAAAATTGTGTACATCTGAGTTAAAGTAATTTTAACTGTGTAACCATATTTAATCAAGTGATATATTGATCAAGCGGCATGCTAAAATCAGAGCGGATGCAAATCCTCTTGGCTTTAGATGGAAAAAGTATTTTGATGAGAGAGTGATACGGACAAAAAAAAATGTTAGCGAACTCTTTCTCAAGAGAAAGTGGTCCACTCTCAATGCCGGCACTAAATAAGTTAATATCTGAGGATTCATGATGGACAAGCCGGTTCGAAATAAAAAGAACCTAAATGAGGGGCTCAAGCGTAATGTGGGGAAACCCGCATGATGCTTTTCTAGGGGAGGGAGTGGTACAGGCAGGATGTCCCAAATAACATCGGCTCCAAACGGACGGTATTTCTAAGTCTGTGTTTAAACTGGGCGCCACCAACCACTATGCATAATTTAAATAAATAAACGTTTAATAGTTGACGAGGGGAACTATGCATAGCGGCTGGTGGTGCACATTTCAAACACAGACTTTGAAATACTGTGCGTTTGGGGCTGGTTCTATTTGGTACACCCTGTAGCAATACTACCTTCTCACCTAAACAATGAATCCCGATATTAAACACATCAATTGTAGCAAAAACCAGTTTATTCTAACCTTTTACACACAAGGGAGGATAAAATAGATCTTGAGACAATGCTTACTAAATTTTCGAGAATTGTGACCCAATTCTTAGATCGACAAACTGTCGCGACCCATCTAAGCTTTAATGGTCATGAGAGGGGCGCGGGATTTTTAAATTATGACTTTTTAGTTTCTCGCTATCTTACAGTTAGAAAAAGTATTGTGATCTTCAAAAAAATGTAACTCGAGATTTTGATGAATCTTGACGTTTCATGACTCCCTGAATCCGAAAAAGTGATTTTTAATTTCCGTCTGTCTGTCTGTACCTCCGACTAGAACCTAAGCTATTTTACCGATCGGGCTAAAACTTGGTATCTAGGATCTTCATAGGGTTGCCCCGAGGGATTTTTGGAAGTGGATATCTACCCATAAAATTAAGGGTAGTTTACTGAAGGGCAAAAAGAGAAAAAGTCGATTTTCTCAAAATTGGCTCTAACGATTTTGATTAAATTTCATTTCTAAACATTTATAAATATTACAAACAAAATGGCTACTCTCAATATTTCGGCAAAATGACTTTAAGGGGTCCGGTCTGATGCGTAAATTCTCATTTTTTATCATATCTCCAAAACTATTTGAGATATGAAATTACTTATCATCACAAATATGTAGATCTATTTATAATACAAATAATTTATTCGAAATACGCAATAATTCTCCAATGCCATAGCATAATTAAATATAAGTATCGCAAAAAGTTTGGGTTATTTTTCCTTAAACCTCTTGGGAAAAATGTTTGTACATCAATGATCTATCTCCATTTTAGACTCATTAGTCAATATTTACATTTTTTATTGGTCAAAATTTATAAATGAGGAATTTAATATCAATGCGATGACCTGAAGATGTGCAACACCTAATAAAATGTGGATCGGAAGTCAAAATATTAATACGAAGTGTTGACCCTTGTGGACCTAATATTAATCTTTTTATTGGTCCAAACATACAAATGAGGACATTAATTCTTTAAAAATAAAAATAAAAAATTTAAAACCGGAACTCAAAAAATGTTTTACATAAGTATACTGCAATTTATGCTTGGGTTTGCTAGTGTATACTATTTTGTTTCACATATATTACAACTTATGAGTAAATATCTCCATTTTTAAACAGTAGATCGAGAAAGTTCGTGCGAGGTTCCGTACTATTTATTTTTAACTATTGAATATAATTTTATTTAAAATCATGTAATCATCATGAGGCGTGTTCGAAAGGTGAGTAGTCAGAATAATACTTTCTCAACACTTGTCTTCGTTTTTTATGGCTTGTAACTCGTTGATGAAGAATCTTCTTCGTCGAAAAAAGATTCAAATTTAAAAAAAATTTATGATCCACCAAAAATCAGCTTGTAATCCACATTTTAGGAATAATTATTAACCTTAAAGACATCACCTTGGTGTCAGATATAACTTTGATGTTTTGTATCGCAGAAGGTTCAACTGGACTTACGTGTCCGTGGTGTACTCGGACAACGAGTACGGTAATCACGGTTTCGAGACGCTCAGTTCTCTGGCCAGCAACTACAGCATCTGCTTCACAGCACCGCAGAGGATAGACAAAGAACACTTCGACGACAAGGACTTCGACCAGGTGCTTAGGAACATCGCGGAGAAGACCTTCGTCAGAGGTAAGGTCAACTAGGCGCTGACATTGCTTTGCTTCATCCCTTTTCTTTATAGCAATGCTTCATCACTTTGTTTCATCGCTTTGCTTTATAGCAATGCTTCATCGCTTTGTTTATTGCTTTACTTCATCACTTTTTGTTATCGCTTTGCTTCATGGGTTTTTTTTTATCGTTTGCTTCATCACTTTGCTTCATCGCTTTTTTATTGCTTTTCTTCATCACTTTGCTTTATCGCTTTTTGTATCGCTTTGCTTCATCGCTTTTTTTCATCACTGTAGTTTTAAGGAGCAAAATGACAAGTAGGGGCATGATAGCTAGTCGGTATTCTCTTTCAGAAATATACACTTTATGTCGGTTGCATCATTTAATTGACACACATCGGTTAAAGTGAACTTAATAAGAAAAGAGCACATTCCTCTTGAATTATGCTGAAACGTAGTGTTAACTGGTAACTTAGAGTGAATACACCAGCATTCGCATGTAGAATAGATGGAGAAAATGCCAGGGGTAAAATCGCCTCCCATGCACACTGCAATCCAGTTAATTATGAGATTGGCATCTTGGACTGTGTAGTTTACGTTGGTTTATTCACATAATCAAATAGATAAACTTAGCTTAAATTTAATATTTATATGAGATCTGCTTTATTTCTACTATTAATACTGGTGTCCTAGAAGTCAAAATGTTTAAGTAATTCCACTTTGAGTAATCTTCTTTTGTAGTATCCGTTTAACTTACATTTCCACCTTGGCTGGGTAAACATAGTTTACAAATGTTGGAATAATCCCGTTTTAACGAATGCTGTTTCTCTGTTCTTATCATCAGATAAAAGGCAATCTTAAAGTTACATTTATTTGAAGAATTCTATTTAAATTTAAACTATTTATCTTTCCTTACAATCTTGAAACATAGGATCAACAAAAACAGCGCTTACCCTAATTCATTCTTTTTTTATCATTCATCACGCTTGTAATAATATAAAGTTACAGTTATTAAACTGTTCCCAAAGGTATCGATTGGAGGTGATAATGTACTCTTTAACTTTGGGTTGTAACAAAAATAACAGGTAAATTCATCCAAATAATAGAGTTTTATTGGAAGAATTTTCTCTCCACTTATCATCATTTATTGTCAGGACAACAAAAGATACAGTTATCTTATGCATGCTGTGTTAAAGATAATATTTATTCACTAGTAGGCTTTCAAAACCTCAAACGTAACTCTCTCTGAAGAATCTTATTTATGTTATTGTAAGAGATCCTTTTAATTTGCATTGCAAACATTGATTAATACAAGAACGCTTACAGCTATCGGGAGAATCCATTGTTAGCGGCAGCCATTTCTCTATGCTTTTCAACATAATACATTATCAGGCCTATCAAAGCTGCAATTATTTGAATAGTCTCTTGGTGTTGAGCTTAGTTTCTCTTAATAGATTAACAAAACAACAAAGAGTATTGTTATCACAAGAATATTATGTCGAGGACAGATTTTTTTCTCGATCACATCAATTCAGATTATCATAACAACAAAAATATGTTAATCTGAAGAATATTATGTTGAGAACAGCTGTTTTATGATTCCCGTTCTCAAAGATTATCAGAATAACCAAAAGTACATATATCTTCGCTTTTAAAAAAGATGTTTAGGTTTTATCACAATGGACTCTTAAACCAAAGAAAGATACAGTTATTTTAATCATCCCTTTATTACAAGAGTAGTATCATTTTTTTCACTCGGTGAGAACGCAGCTAAAGATGTCATTCGATTAAAACTAATTAATTGCCGGAGGTAGTTAAGTTACTAGAACAAAAACTGTAGTAAAATAAAAATAATATAAGTAGTTTGTTGCTAAGTCTACCTTTGAATAAAGTCTTGAGAGGAATTTGACGCTTAATATCTTATAGCTATGGTCTACGAAAAATATAAATTAATTAATACACATAGATCAGTGATCATTGCACTATCACTTGACATGGTTTCAAATTGTTGTACTGTTGCAACCGAGAGCGAGACAAGATCACCGAGCTGTGACTTGTAGAAAAGATTTTTAAAAAAACCTTGGGTCGCAGGGCACAAGCGCACTTGAGGGGTGAAAAGCAAACCAACCTCTGTTCAAAGTCACAGATAGCCAGAAGAGAGTAGTGAGCTCTAATAAATGTGCAACCATGCAGAACATAAAGGGGAAGTGAGGGAGGCCAATAACCAGTTAAAGGTAACTACCAACAAGTAGTGTTTTCCTTAGGTCAAGCAAATTAAAAGATATTCAACACCCGTCTTGTTTGGTTTACTGGTGATGGAAAGACTGAAATTCAAACCCGCACTGGGTGGCGTAATTAAATTCCCCCGACGGATTCAGCCGACTGGAAAGGAGGGGGGTTTGAGAGTGTGGGTACACTTTCTCTAAAGTTGTGTCTTCCCCTTCACCATCCCTATCCCATCAACGTAAATATTCATATAGCCCGTTAGGGTGGTAAGACGTGGAGTATGGAGGAAAATAGTTTACCGGAGTGAAAAAAAAGTTGCCGCTATCTTTATAGAGTCATATCGATGATGGGTGTTTCTTTCTTTTTCTCAGTGGTGGTTGTGTTCGCCGAGAAGATAACCATGTTCAATCTTCTAGACTCTGCTCGGCGAACAGGGTACGAGAGCAGATTCGTGTGGATTGGTTCTGACGCTTGGGTCACTTCAGGTCACCGAGAACCACGAGGATTACAGCATGCTCCTGATGAAGGTGAGAATAGAGATAACATACAGTCTAGATCAGAGGCTTCTTCTCCTGTATCCTCAACTCTTGAGACTTCCCCTGTCTGCACAATTATTGCTCTTTCCCTTTTTAACTTCTTCTAACATTTATCTTCATTGACTTTCTGTCAATGTGATTCGGGTGTCTTATTTTGTGCGGTTGAATTTTCGTACAATATTTTAAATGTCTTCGTTTTTGCTTTTACGTTTTTGTTTCTATGGGTATTTAGTGTGTAGTTGTAAGCTATCCATTTATTTTTGAATTTAATTTCTTCTTTATAAATTTTAAAACGCCAACCCACAAAAAGAACGTAATTTGGAAACATTTGAAATAAATTAGAGAAGAAACAAAACTTTTAGGCAAGTATGTTTATTGTGGATAGGGATATCCGAACATTTCCACAAGGATGAAAAAACATACCGAGAGGTTTGTGAAATTCCCCGAGAAGACCTGCGTTGTATGTTTCAGAAAAGTAAAAAGTGTTAAAGTGCCTCCACAGGCAAAGTTTCAAAAACACATTCCTATAATACTGCTGAAGGTAATTATGTCTCTACAGATAAAGAAGTTGGGGACTTGTTTACTGCCTCCAATATTTCAGATTCCATAAGTAATCCAAGCTTCTCTGGAAGTTTCAGGCTCTCTAGAGCAGCGGTTCCCAAACTTTTTGAATCGTGGATCACTTTTCAGGAAAGAAATTTGTCACGGAGCACTATAGTTGCCTTGATGCTAAAGTCATGCACATTTTTTACTTTCTCTCTATCTTACAGGTAGAGAAAGTATGGTGATCGTCAAAAAAATCGAAATCGAGATTTTGATGAATTTTGACGTTTCATGACTTCCTGAATCCGAAAAAGTGGTTTTTGAATTTCCGTCTGTCTGTCTGTCTGTCTGTCTGTCTGTACCTCCAACTAGAGCCTAAACTATTTTACCGATTGAGCTGAAACTTGATATCTAGGGTTTTCATAGGGTTGCCCCGAGGGGTTTTTGGAATTGGATATCTACCCCTAAAATTAAGGGTAGTTTACTGAAGGGAAAAAAGAGAAAAAGTCGATTTTCTCAAAATCGGCTCTAACGATTTTGATTAAATTTCATTTATGAACATTAATAAATATTCCAAACAAAATGGCTAC
>CABFWB010002067.1:26662-41281 GCA_902151455.1 Timema bartmani | reverse complement strand
AGCAATGATCAATCTCCATTTTAGACTCAATAGTCAATATTTACATTTTTTCTTGGTCAAAATGTATAAATGAATAATTAAATATCAATGCGATCACTTGAAGATCTGCAACACCTTATAAAATGTTAAAATTTTAACCAGAAATCGAAATTTTAATACGAAGTGTTGACTCTTGTGGAAGACATTAAACTGTTTGAAATGATCTTAAGTGGACAAAGATGCGCCTATTTTCTCATTGATTATATATCATTGTATATTATTTTATGCGTGTTCTTATGTGGATTGGTGATGATACAATGTACATTATTCCGTTCAGAAATCTTACGAGTTTATAGAAAAAGAGAGAAAGTCTGTGCGGTGCGCCGTACCATTTATTTAAAAGTTGTTAGTCAATATTTTGTCGTATAGTAAAAGCACGAATTATTTTTAGATTTCTAAATAGCTTAAATTTTGATACAAACTTAATGTTTCCTATTGAAAGCCATTGAAAATTATAACTTTAAATATAGTTTTTTCAAAACAACAATTTTACACACAAGTGTCTTTTGTTTAAGGGAAACAATATTTTCACATAGACTCTACATAGATAGATACTAAACCGAATCACAGCATTATTCACGATGGAAACGAGTGTTTAAACACTTGGGCGTGTTAAACATCAAGTTTTATTTCATTATAAATGTCATTTTCTCCCTTAATTTCAGAGAAATAAGGAATTTAACTACATAAACGAAAAACAACCAAAAACATAAATTAACCTAAAGCAACAAATTTGATAAAGAATTCAAATCCGGTATTGTAAGTCCACAATATGTTACCCACCAGAAAGTGTTAAAACAATTTTCATGGCTGCAAAAAAATAAGGTCACTTGGCATAAATAAAGAACGATAAAGTATAGACCGCGAACTTAATTTCCAATGAGAGAGATAGGACTGCTGTGTTTTGATTTTCACAATGTGGCTATATCTTGTTGAATTTGGGACAGCTGCAACCGAATATCTGGCTCTGCGTTGAGCCGGGATCTTTTGTTGTAGTGGCCACATGGGCAGAGAATCCTGATCCACATAAGTAAGTTATTGCAAAGGGAATAAGGATTATTTTCGCTCTATCTGACAAAACTTCAAATTCGTCTCGTAGTTGACCTCAAAATTCTGATAGTGAATTTTTAGTTGCAAAATTCTCTTTTACCGCAGAATCTGACTTCAAATCATTCAAGCACTCATACTGCTCCGATGCCAGGTTGGCTTTTCCGACATTCAAATAAATAATATTGCCCTGCTACTTGACTTGTTTCAACTCTCGACTGTATACTGACTGAACTTCAACTGACTGAAGGTACGAAGAAATACGAGTTTTTTTTAATATTCAATAGAAACTTCCCTGGAAAGGTGTCGAAGCTTACAATCGTATATGAAAGCGCGGCGAAGTTCTCACAAAGATGGGGTTAACTGGCACCCTCTAGTCTCTCTGTCTGGTTTCGCCGCGTGCAGTCTGTAAATAATTTCTACCCAATACTTAACTATACACAGTTCATGGACACACAAATTCACAGTTTTGATATTTTGTCACGTTTTATTTATTTTTATTTCAAATCTATTCGCGGAGCACTCTGAGATGCTTTGCGGAACACCAAGTGCTCCACGGAGCACACTTTGGGAACCGCTGCTCTAGAGTAGAAACAAATAAGTTTATCAACTTTCATGGACAAAACATCTACTGAAGAAAAGGAAATACTTGATGAATCCCTTGCACGTGTAATATATGCAAGTGTTGTACCCCTTTATTTGACCAAAAACCCAGACTGGATAGAACACTACAAACTAATTTGCCCAGCTTATAAACTGCCATCATGCTACCGTCTATCCACTCCACTTTAGGACAAAAAATATGATAGGATCCACAAAAAGGTGGTCCAAAAAACGGATGCTGTGGAGTCCCTTATTCTTTCTTATGACAGACAATTGAACAAATATGTGTGGGAATCCCCTTATCAATGTGATACTTGCCACACCGCAACCAGTGTTCCTAAAAGCTGTATAGACCGAAATGTCGCGTCATACGGGGAATACATAGCTCAGATTCAAAAAACAGAAATTGAGAAAGTTGGTGCTTCAAAGGTACAAGCAGTGGTGACTGATAATTTAAGTAATATGAAGCTGGCTGGCTTGGCAAATTTTAAGATAAAATTACCCTCATTTTGTGACATTCGGTTGTCTTCTTGCCCATTGCCTAAATCTAGTTACAAAATGTATCAGTAATATTGATTCAATGAAGAATGTCATTGAAAGCTGCAAAACAATAACTATTAAGTTCTTCGCTACTAATCATTTGGCAAATAAAACTCTGAATAAGATTCAGAAAGAAAAATATGGGAAAGAAAGTGCACTGTTGTTGCCGGTTGAAACAAGTGGGGGGCTCTATTATGAGGTGTTTAGATAGCATAGTAAGATAAAAATATAGCCTTCAGTGCAGATATTATATTAACTAAGCAATTGAGAAAATTCTCTCATCACCACTTAAGAAGGCAGATTTTAGAAAATGATGACTTTTGGGGTAAGGTTAAAGGAGCACACGACATTCTTAAACCGATTTCTGCTGTCATAAAAAAGTTGTAAGGTATCCAAGCTCTTAGAAGTGTATGATATTTTCCCATTCCGTTTTTAATTAAACACAAGAGCATTCACTTCAAGTATGATATGAATACCACAGTGAGGTAAAATTATTCTTAAATTAGCAGGTTAAAATCAACCCCGAGTCTGTCAGATGAGAGATACTGTAGGTATGCCCATCACTCTTATAACCCTTCTCGTAATTTGTTTTTTCATGCAGAGATCTTTATCATGGTTTACCTTAGTAAATAGTGTAATCAATATTACGTTATATAAACAAATATGAACTCCAATAATTTGTTTGATACTTAATTTATATCCAAATTAATCCATTTTTATACCACAAATTGTTGTCTGTCCCAGCATTTGTAACTTCCATTTACCTCTAAAGGTAGCAGGGTTATTGATACCTTCCTGGGTAAACGGAGTGTACATTAGTTTATTTGGAATACAATGTTTTGAAAATAATTTCATAGATCTTCGAGTGCTCGTAAGATTACAAATATTTTAATTTTTTCATAACTACTTTCGGCATAAAATGTATGAGGCCAATAATAATTATTATATCACAGAAAATAAATCTAAATTAAACAAAGCTTCACAAATAAATTAGTACCATGTTTTGTAAAGCAAAATAAAGTGTAGCGCAGTGTACACAATGGGTAACTCATGCATCATTCAAGTATCTGTTAAAGCAAGTATTGAAACTAAGTCGTTATATTTGTATGATATATTCTTGTACATTTTTCTCTGTAGAACATCTGGAAGAAAGCGTGTTGGAAGGTGCCTTGGCAATCCAACCGCTTGTCCAAAAGTTGATAGGCTTCGACGAATACTTTAAGTCACTGACCTTGGACCACGAGAAAGAGAACCCTTGGTTCAGAGAATACTGGAGGGAGTACTTCAAATGTGGCAGAAAACAACGGGGGAAAGAGGTTTTAGGGGTGAGTAATGCTGTCACCTCCACGTGGCTTACTACCCTTTGACGATTATAAGCTCTGGGTTATGATGCCAAAAACCACTTTTACTGAGTTTGGGACATACATGTAGCTTATTATAACTTTATTTTAGAACATTAGTTGTTTAAGTAGTGGCGTGGTGCGATTTTTGTTTATAAAGTGATTACTATACACCTTAAACAGAAAACACACCCTCCACTTATTTTTTAAATCCACATTATTTATTATAAGTTGCTTTGTCTTATGATATGTTCATTCCTTTTGTCATTGAACTTGACTGCCAATGCGCCCTGTCCTTTGCCTCCTCCTTGAGCTCCCAGAATTTTCTTCTTTCCTTCAAGTCATCCAATATTTGAATCATTCTTCCACATAATTTTTTTAAACCAAATTAAAGAGAGGTAACTGTTCTCCATTCAAGGACTAGAAAAACAGTGACAGAAAAATGAAAATAGAAATAAGAATAAATAGACAGTGAAAAGAAATTAATTTAAAACGACCCTCTACTTTAACGTACAGCAGTAGGGGAAATAGCTTTATTGTGCTT
This sequence comes from Timema bartmani, assembly GCA_902151455.1. Taxonomy (NCBI): domain Eukaryota; kingdom Metazoa; phylum Arthropoda; class Insecta; order Phasmatodea; family Timematidae; genus Timema; species Timema bartmani. The sequence continues at coordinate 37,168 of CABFWB010002067.1, read as the reverse complement.
GGTGGTTCTGTCACCTGTAGACGCACTGCATAACCACACTACAGAATGATAACAGATCATATTTCTTTCACACATCTCAATGGGTGATTCACTATCCAAATTTTGTGTTAGCTCCCCATCATAACTATGGAAACAACATTAGTGAGTCTGATCATACTTGAACTAAATTAACGTGAGAATAAAGAGTGCGCTTTATATATCTGAATTAGTATCAGTGCCAAGCTCAAAATTTTAATTAATTATATGAGTACATCTTCAGCTCTTAAGGATACTGGAAGAAGCATTTGTTTGAATGCTTTGATGATTTATGTAAGGTAAGATTATAATTTTAAAGATTTGAATCTTAAATTGGTATGTTGCCATAATATTTAACAATAATTAATTATAAAACAGTAAGACTACCCCTTAATTAATTCATATCTTAGGTGATACCATCATCCTTCAATCTAAACCAGGACCATGCTTGAACATGCAGTTTTTATGTTTGCAGCACGCAAGCAAGTCAACAATTGAAGAATCTGAGGACTATTGCATGACTTCGAACAAGAACCTCTCCCATGGAGGCTACAAACAGCAGCGATACCTGCACTTCGTGAGAGACGCCGTCTACTCGGTGGCACACGCGCTTCATGACTTACAAGTTTACCTCTGCGGTGCAGGGAAGCCGGGTGTATGCGATCGCATGAAGCACATTGATGGCGAAACATTGCACGGGTACCTACACAACGTTTCCTTCAACGGTTAGTAAATAACTACACCCAATTTCATCGCTGAGGGAACTGCAGGCCTTATGGAGAAAAGTTTTATCTCTCTCGGTCAACTGTTGCAAAATCTCCTCGTTCTCACTTACGTTGGAAGGTGGTGTGTTGGAGTAAGAAGAAGCTACTGGCAACCTCGACCAACCAGCGTTGCGAAACGTGTCTTGTATTCGAGGGGAGATTGACCACACAAAAACGAGAGAATGACAACGTTGTTTCCCAAAAGGAACCATGAAGTTACCTCAGCGATTGTATCAAGTTAAATCCGTGGAGGTATGAAACACGTGAGGTCATCATCACAGTTCACCACTTACACTTCGCTTACCCTGAAAGGTAGCAAGCTCACCTTTCTTGTTTCCCTTATGGTGCAACCTATATGATAGGACCATAGTGGAGCCCGTAAAGGTAAGACTGTGAGCTCTTATCATAAACGGTGAATACATTAGACCAGACATAAATTATTTGAATTCGAAAATAGTCTTCGGAAACCTGCAGTGTTTTAATCGCACTATTTTAGGTCTGTAATGAATATTCTAAGGTTTCCCTTCCTACGAGGTATGAAATGAATATATCGTTAGATGTTAATTTTACGGTTAAGAGTCATTTTTATTATTTATAATAACATTTTATATAAAAAAGGTCATAAGTATATATTTCTTAAATTGAAGTCTTCAAGCTATAGTCGTGAGAAGCCTACGAATTTCACACAGTTGCAAGCAATTAAAGGGCTTCCATTCTTTATCTCAATTTTTCCGTCAAATACTCTGTAATTTTAGAAACTAAAATGTAATTAAGACATTTGTTTCTGATTATTAATGTTGCATATATTTTTAAAAAGTTTTTAATACAAAAATGTGTTAACAATATATTAATTTGTATAGGTTAAAATCTTTTTGGTCATTGAGTTCTTATAATCGTTTCCCTTGTTCAGCTACTAGTTATAGTTCACGATTGTGAATAGAAGGGAAATAATCAGTGCACGTGTTAGTGAATATAAATGTTTTTATACTCTAAAGAAACATATTTGACATATTCATACTAGTTTTCACACGGTACTTTTTTATGTTGTTTCCTTTATAGGCTTAATCTCCTACAATGTTTTTAATTAAATTTTATACGCTTGGATAATGAGGGTTGATAAATGTCTTCTTCGATATCACCCTCATAATTTTCGTTTTATGGTAGAGCTGTTTCGTAGATTTTTTCATAAATAAAATTATTCAAATGTACATCGATTTCTTCAATTTGCCATGTCCTCTTCGCTTGGGACATTTGTGCTTGATTGTCCCTGGTAATATAAACAAATGGTGCAACGTTGGAGAGCAAATTTCCAACAACTGCACGCTGTTCTGCCTCCATTTGTACATTTACAAGATTTTGTTTTAAAAATTGCTTGTGGAGCTGTATTTTTGGTGATTATTATAGGAAGCAGGCTGTGATTCGAGTTTTACAGCCCCAATCTAGGGTTTTTTTGTTGTTTCCGTAGCATGTTTGAATTTGTTGGAATGTTTTTAATGAATGCTGACATGCAACAGCCTGAGTAGGAGGTAGAGAGATGCGAGGTTGAAACTGTTCTTCAACAATAATTTCAATCAAACCTTAATTTGTCCACAGAGTTTTCCTTGTTCATGTCTTCGTAAAGGGTTACAATAAATTGATGTCCTGCCGTGTCTATATCCTCTGGATGGACGTCCTTATCTTTGAAAATCTGCAGAGCTTTATGAAATTTCATGCTATTGTCAAAATGTTTAACAAATGCCATTTTTTCCTCTTTGAAAAACGAGGAAGTTGTGTCGCAGTCCTTAAATACATGTAGGAACAAAGTGGTGCCCTTTGCTTCTTTTGGAAATCTGGAGTGACTAAAATAATACACTGTGTTGTTTGTTTTCCCTTGGCCTGGTTTCAAGAAATAAATTTGGGTGCGAGATGGAGCTAATGCTGACAGTAGCACCGAAAGGTTAGTGCATTATTCAAATAACACCACATATTCGGAATGATGTGTGATTTCAATTGCGCTATTAACAAATATAGAGTCAGCATTCTCGTCCGCTTGTTTCACAAATAATTTCTAAATTTTGGAGTGGCTCACGTAACATGGAGATGAACCACTCGATAAGAATTCCTCTTGAGACATAGTTGCTGGCATCAACTCATCAAACAGTAAATTTGCCGCAGTACATTTCTTTATTCGTCGTAGACGCTCAGCTGATATCGTACTTTTGAAAGTAAAGCACAAGTGTTTTTCTCGTAACAAGCACTTGTAGCGTCAACAGAAGCCTTAGATATACGGTTTGGATTGCGGGTCACACAATATCTAACGTTTGGTCCACTATTTGTCTCAAATATCAACGCACGCCTGTCCTGGAGAGGAAGGATCGTACTCAGCTATCTGGATAACACATTGTTGTGCAAGCTGTGAAATTTTTCACTTCTATTCCTCATCCTAGCCTTTAGCTTGCCTGTGAGTCGAATAAGGGAAACAATAATTAAGAAAACTTACAATCATCGTAAAATTTTAACTTATATAAATAAATAAACAAATATATTATAAAAAGGTTTTTGTATTAAATATTAATTTTTTAAAGTTTCTAAAGAACTTACATTTAGCAACAAATGGACTAATTACACTTAGGTAGCTAAAATTACGAAATATTTGATGTAAAAATTGAAATATAGGATGGGAAGCTCTTAATTGCGTGCAGCTGTGTAAAAATCGTAGGCTTCTCACGGATATAACTCAAAAAGACTTTACTCTACGAAAAATGTGCTTTTGAACTTTTTATAAAGAACTATATCTTGAATAATATAGATTGTTTGGAGGAGTGAGGGTTAAAGACATATTTAAATGTTTACGTAATAAAACAGAGGTATGATGCGATCTTACCGGGTGTTGACGATCCGGAGAACTGGTGAAATAAGTTGGCGATTTAAGCACTTTTCAGATTTCCGCACTTCTGAATTTGGGCTATTTATATGCTCTGACGCCTTGCCTACATGATTCTTACATAAAAATAACAATAATAACAATATTAATATCTGGGTAAGCAAAAAGTGAAACACCCTTTTGTTTCTGATTTTTATATCTAAAATTATATTTTCTAAGAAAAATCCTATTTAGATTTAGTCAATTGAGGTGAATTTCAATAGAATTCAATTTTATTAGTAAACAAATCCAATAAACATATATTGTGCTCATTGTATTGCTACTTTTGATCTTTAGAATACATACATGCACCGTACAAAACGACAGACAACTACACGGGGCAAATTTCTATTACGGTTTTTGACTTTAAGATGAAGTTTAATCGATGCAAAATTTTGCATCTATTTAGATCTAAGTATTCCTATTCATAAAATATAAACTTGAATGTGAATTGTTACAGAAATGTCGACAGTTGAACTCATTTGAGTAGGGTAGATAGGATTCCTGTAGGTCAGAAAATGAGTAGAATGTTGGCCATCATAAACTATTAACATGGTATCAACCTTGCGACCACTAATTATACTGGAGTATCAGTGCTACTGATCCAAAACCCAAGCAGCGTGCAACCTAACTAGCTCTACTAATTTAGTTGGCGGCATGCAATATAACTAGGACTGTTAGTTCTCTGGCTTATCAGTGGCTTACTGTCTCTTGGAGTATCACTGCTGCCAACTTTGCGGTTGCTAGCTCCCTGGAGTATCAGTGGCTCAAACTCTTGGAGTATCAATATCTGGGAAATGTTTGACATGATATATAAAGTTGTTTACTTGTTTTTTGTTTAAGGGTAATTCACTGAAGACAGATCATTGAAAATTTAAAATATTTTGGCAATGCCGCCAGTTATTTTGTTCAAAATGAATATCTAGGGAGTGATTTACATAATAAATAAAAACAATGTATGTTCGTTTCTAGATAAAAAAAAAGGGGGGGGCTAGTTTAATGAAGATAAATTTTTGATTATTTTTTAAATAGCTTCAAAAATTTAGTTAAAAATGTATATATAAATAATGTTTCATAAGCTTATAAAAACCATTGGTTGGTTTTTCTGATCCAAACTTATTAAGAGATAATATATTGGTAGCTACTTTTAAAAATTGTTACAAACTATAGTAAACTATGTGTGAACGTTCCGTACTTTTAAAAAAAGTATATCATTGAGTGGTGGTATTTTTTTGTTAACAGATGAAGGTGGAAGACTATTTAAGTTTTTGGATGGGAGAGATGGTCCACTGAGATATTCCATCCTTAACTTTCAGAAGGACCTCAACGGCAGCTACAAATGGAACGTTGTTGGCAACTATACACGTAAGTATAAAGGTGAATTAAACGTTTTTGAGCTCTTTGAGCAGTTCAAAGCTGCGCATACATTATTTGTTTACTTGTGTTTCAGTATGTTTCAATGCCAGCTTTAACGCCCTCAACTTAGTGTTTGTGTCTTTAAATTTGTGTTCTATCCACTGTTATGGTCAGTGTAAGCCGTTAGCTTGAGAATGGTGTAAGTTGACTGCAACATGAGGAATTGGTGGTCTGATGGTCATGCAGTCACGCTGTAGCTGTTTTATACGTATTGAAACTATATCTCTGTGAGAACCACTATTTGGTAGTTTTATCCCCTCTTGGTAACCACGACCCTTGCTCTGATTGGTTAGTCAACGGGAGGGAAACGTGAAGTCTAGGATGGCAACGAACTAAGAAAAGGCAGTCCCTCTTGGATTCTCGCGATGAGTGCGGTTAGCATTAACTGGTTTAGTTACATGGCCATTGTTTGAGAACAAGCGAGTAGTTCAGGATACAGACCTCATACATTAGGACTCAAAACATTCCACAGTCATCCTCGTCTTAATCCTCAAATAAAACCTGTTTCCCCAATGCAATTAGTAACGTAAATTTTGATAATAAACCTCAAGTCTAAAACTCTAACTTGTCGTTTAGGTCCTTCCTCGTGATGGCCACCCTTGATCCTCTGATTTGCAAGCCATCCTGATAGATAGGGATACAAAAGAGTGGGAGGGGGTAAAAAATGGGTTGATACACAGCAGCTTTAACTAACTAATGTGATTAAACAGGATAATGAGAGCAAATATAGTATGTAAGAAAACTACTCCAAGTGAATTTGGTAGAGATTTAACCCTGACTTCCCGAATCAGAGTCAGAAGTTTAAATAACTACAAAAAATCTGCACGTGGATATTTATCAAAATAAGTCACAGCTGAATGTAATTGTATGTCTTTAAGCTAGTCTGCAGTAATAGTTGTGATAACTAATTGTCAAAATTAAAAATGTAAGTAGTTACTTACAACTCAGAAGCTTATAGGTTGCGCATGCACAGCCTTCATTAGATGCCTTATTCATATTCATAGTCAATTAAAAGTGGGTGGTAAATATAGATAGCTAGCAGTAGTTATCAGCTTTTCTTTGCTTCTCATAGGCAAGAAAAATTATCTTTATTTTAGTTCTTCCGGCCTAGTTTTTAATAAAATTGAAAATATCTAATCAAAAGCATAACATTTCAGCTCCAAGGTGCACATGATTGTGCACAGTGGCAACTAATTTTAATATGTCAGCCCTCTGCTTATTTTAAATATCGCGCAATGCCCCTGACACACAAACTATTTGTTTTATCAATAAAAATATGTTATCATGAATTCAAATAAGATATAAATAAAGGGAAAAAACTGGTATTTATTTTAGGTAAGTCAAATTTAAAAAAATATCTTTGTGCATTAATGGGTGTAGTAATGTCCAAATATGTTTTATTTAATTTAAAGAAAGATATAATTTTGCCATAAACATAAATATAACTACATAATTAAATAAAGCTATAAGCCATCTTATAACAAAAATTATATCGCTTCTCTAAATAATTATATAAAGTTCTGACCTAACACTTTGCATAAGATATATTTACGTGTAGCTCATATTCATCTTATTGCATAGTTGTAAAGTTGATTCAACTCATGAAAACTGGTTGTGTATGTGATGCAAAATAATGGTGGTTATCATGCTGACGATGTATTTTTCCCTCACAGAAAGTGAAAATGGCCTTCCCATGCTGAAGATCGACCAAAAGGCCATCACGTATCGTCGCAACGAGTCCGGGATCTTCCCTAAGTCCACGTGCACCCAGTCTTGCGAGGTGCACCAAATCAAAGTTAGAGAGGTCAGTTTGCAGCTAAGGTGCTACCGGACATCATTGGTTCTCGTTACCAGAATACGCATCCATAATTTCACATCCCACGGACTCACACTATATAACTTATTAGAGCACGGTGAGGAAGTAAAGTTTTTAAGTAAATAAACGGTGCCAGTGACGTAACGAGCTTTCCCCCACCCCTTTCTATCGGGCGCGCAGTTGTCTAGCGCAGCGCCGTAGATTAGTTTCCTATCCCGCCGCTAGAGCGGCGCCGAGCTTTGTGGGGGCCAACTCGTCGGTCACTGGAACACGCTCGTCACTCGTACCAACGCTCGTTTGGGATGCGCAAGCAAACCATCTCATGTTTCACTTCTCTACGTTAGGTTAAGTTGTGTAAAATAAAACAGTTGAACTATGGGCTAAACAATTTATTATTATTAACATTAAGATCATATGGCCTTAAAACTCCTTGAGCAATTTTTATACTGAGGAACCAAGAGTCGTTTCAAAACCAAACTTTAGTCGGAGAAAAATGGAAGAAACATACCATGGAGAGAAATATAACATCCTCAAACCGTCATATCAAGTGTTAACGACCCATACCCCCGTCCACATGGTGTCACAGTCAAGCATGATGGCCTGATGACTAGAGTCTAATTTTTCATAGAAGTGTCTTTTATATAATACAAACATAGTTTTTGTTATCAATATTAATAACATTTTATATCAGTTTATTTTATAGGTATTGATACCATTCATCAAAAGTTACACCTATATATCACATGACTACACGCTTGAATGCGAGAAAGTAGATCTAATAGCTTTTAGAGGTGTCACATAAATTCCTTCCTATGAAAATTAGACTTTACACTACATACATAAGAAACAGTTACATACAATCCGATTATGAATGGAATATACTTTGTTACAGTTATAAAGGTTAATAAAAAACAATTTTCATATATTCATACGTTGCGTCAAATGATCTGTAACTGTGACTTTTGACCCGCCTCGGTGGCGTAGTTGGCTAACGCGCCAGTCGTGTTGAGTCAGACCACTGAGGACGGGGAGATCGAGGTTCAAATCTCGGTCGGGTGAACTGGGAGTGGTTTTTCCTAAATGGTTTTCCACTCTCCCTCCACGCAAATGCGGGTTCACTTCCTCTAAATTCAACCTTCCCATTTCCTAATCCATTAGTGTAATTAGTACTTAAGCGTATAACCCGAACGGGTAGTAAGACGCGGTGCTAAAATTAAATTAAATTAAATTAAACTGTGACTTTTGATAGATATTATCAATTCATATAAAATGATATTAATAAAATATTAAAATATTATCAATTTTGACCACAAACATATATATTTGTATTTTCTAAAAAGTTTCTTCCTACCATAACCCTACTATAGTAAGTGCCTAGCAGGCCTAGTGACACCAAGCTTCCTCTTTTAAGAGAGTTAGTGCTATTGAAGTATTTTAAGAAGCAAATTCGTCCATTAAATTAATTTAAGTATTTTTATAATGTTTAAAGTGAAAACTTATAAGCTAAGAAAGTGCTAGAAATATATTTTCTTTAATAAATGATAATCAACCTAACGTTTCCCATCGACCTTGGTTGAGTTTGAACCCACTAACATCGGGTCCTGAGGCAATTACTTTATCCCAAGACCATCAAGGTCAACTTGTATTTCATTGTATGGCTGGTTATTTCGTGATAGCTGCCATCATTATTCCAAGTATAGGTTTATTTACTGAATTAAGTACGAAAACATCATCCTCATACGTATGGATAGTAAAATACAGAATATTTCCAACGGTTAATTAAGAACTCCATTAAGGTGAGATAGTAGTCTGCATGACAAATACTTAAACTCTGATAGATTTTCTACTACCTGTGTTGAGAGCCAACGCTCCTCAAACCCACCAATAACCAATAGCTAGACTACTAATTATTTTAGGTTGCCACTACTGATAGGCGATACTGTTGACATTTTCTTAGTTCACCGTACTCATAAGATAAATATAAAGAGCTAGGCTAGCTTATTGCGGGCAAATCTAGTTGCGTCCAGAAAACTGTTTTAGGATCATTAGGAATGTAAGGAAGGTACTGAATTGCGTCCTACGGCCACCAGACCAACCCGATGGAGGGGTACCGAGTTGCGTCCAGCCGCGTCTCACCTATATAACTATTACTAGTCTCATAAAGTCAGTCAGCTGTTTACAATAATAATATGACTAACATTCGATCTCTATTTGAACTATGTCTGCTGTTTACTCGCTAGATTAAGCTAGGTTAGGCTAGGTTAAGTTAGGTTATGTTAGGTTAGGTTAGGTTAGGTTGGCTTATGTAATTTTTACTGTATAATTGAATGAATTATACTTTTATGTAGCATTCTGAACATACTTTTGTTTATACTTCTAATATTATTTTATTTCTTAGACTTACCTCCTTCGGACACAGCTTAGGTGATACTAAAATTGTATCTGTTCCCTCTTCGGGACTCAACTTGACACAGCCCAACTATTAAAATACCTAAATCTGACTTGAGATGTATACAGTTGTATCCCAACACAAACTCTCAGTTATCAGACAGTGTTAAGGTCAGAGATTGTTGCAATAGGTTGAAAAATGTATATTTAAAACAATTAGTACTCTTCTTATATGGGTCGAAAGGGGTTTATTTTTGTGCAAACCGCATTTTACTACCCGCTTGGGCTATTCCATTGGGTATGGATGAGGAAGTTTCACCTCAATAGGAAATATATCTGCATTTGTGTAAAGAGAGTATTTTAAACCATTTAGTGGAAAACACCTTCATTACACCCAACCGGGACTCGAATCCCAATCTCCCCAACCTACGCTGTCCAGTCTATTGCAAGAGTGACGCCTTAGACCATGCAAGAAAAACTACAGTTTTTTTTTTTTCTGATACAGTAGCCCCATGGTTTCTTTGGTGCTGACTGTCAGTTCACAGCTGACTTCTGACAGTCAACATTTAGGTATATACCTAAATTTTGACTGTCAGAAGTGACAGCTGCTAAATACATGTCTTTTGCAGATCATATGGTTCGGCGTAGGGATACATAATTTGGTCTGGTAGCTTTTCAAAGCCATCAGCTGTCAGTCAGCACCAAAGAAGCCATGGGGCTACTGTAGTTACGGTATTGCTTTCCAGTGGTGTACCAAGAAGGAGGGCTAGTAAGGCATTTGACGTCACCCTCCCTTCTCCTCCCCCTAAGACCGCAAATAGCTTGAATAGAAACTTAAATCAAATTAAGTACAACTCAAATATAGAGCATCGAAGATGTGTCGAATTCTTGGGTTACATTTCCAGGACTAAGCTTACGACTTGTTATTCCAAAGATACACATTAAGAGCGTGCTTTATAGCAGGCCCAACTCAGCTCCCGGCTCGTGTGGTGTTTGGGAGTAAAAGGGAAAAGAAAATACCTACGATATTCCAGAAATGTGTGCAGTGCATTCGTATTTGAATGATTACTCGAAATTTTCTGCGGTGACAATGGAGGACAAAGCGACAGAGTTTCTTGTTAATAATTACAGGATGTCCCTATTGACACAGAATGAATATTTGTGCACATTGCTTATCTGTGAAGCCATTCTAAAATTGTAAAAAA
>CABFWB010002067.1:9855-26607 GCA_902151455.1 Timema bartmani | reverse complement strand
AAAACGGCCTTTTCAATGTAGTTTTTATCCAAATATCATTTAAGAGTTCAAAAATGTTCTGTATTAGGAACTTTTATTAACTCTTTATCTCCATTAATATTTAATAAGAAATGATCGACGTGCAATAGTGTTCGTGTAACTTTACGATTTCTAGCTAACTCTGTCATAGAGTTGATTGGCATGTGACAGTCCTAAAAGTGCCTCCAAAATTACAAACTAAGAAAAAGTACAGAGAAAAATTACGCGTAGCTTTGCTACATTGTACACAAGGCTGCTCACATTATTTAAATTGCCGTACCTACCTGCTATGAAAAAATAAATCTAAATAGCTTCTAGAGGCATTTAATACTAATACATTTTCTTGGTCTCAGGCTTTGCCCCCCTTAACGTCGCCCTTCCTCAACGTAATTTAATTCTCGGTACAGCCGTGTTTTGCCTTTTTTCCGGTTCCTAGCTCTGTGTGTGTGATGCCTCCTGGTTGTGTTGCAGACGGATGACACTTGCTGTTGGCAATGTCGCAGCTGTGGGGAGTTCCAGAGGAAGTCCAACGATCATAAGTGCTCGGAATGCCCATCAGGGACCAGGCCCAACCCCGACCACAGCGTGTGTGTTGATATCCCCGAGGAGTTCATAGACTTTCACGACCCCTGGGCTATAGGTGCCATGGCAGTCGCCAGTCTAGGTGGGAGTAATGTCACACAGACACACCTCATCCACCCAAGAGCTATAGAGCTCGTCTTGTTTAGGCTGAGTTTGGATCAGGGGCCAGTTTCATAGTCAGACTTAGTACGTCTCAGTGCGGTGCTGTACTAAAATGTAAGACGATACCTACCTAAACTTAAATGGACTGGGCCAGTTCCGCGTATGAAACTGGCCCATTCCATTCTGGTCTAGGTAAGGTGTCGGCCGCACTCGAGGCATGCTAAGTCTGACTATGAAACTGGCTCATATAAGCATCACTAGATCTTAACTATCGGAGGGGACAGAATGAACCTATTTTCCCCTTAAATTAAAACAAATAAATATTATTTCGGAGCAAATGAATAGCATGAAACTTATAACGGATTTAATTAATTAAATCATCTAGAGAAAAATGAACTTTATTAATTATCCATTACTCCATAGAAGGGATTCTTTAATTTTCTTAATAAAGCACAGATTATTGGGGAGCGGGTTGCCCCCTTCAGAGACCATGTTAACGACATACATGGTGTCATTCATAATACATAACTAATAATAAATAGTGCATAGTGCAAACAATCATTCACAATGAAACGTGATGTTTAAAACCTCACTCAAATAGATGATTTTTACCTCTGGAATTTTACCTAACTTCTTTGCTCTTGGTTTAACAGATGCGATCTCTAAAAATAATTGTTTAAAGGATTCATTCGAAAAACAATGTTCATTAAGTTGTATATATTGATAAAAAAATCTCCAATTTAAGTAGTGCTTGTACCTTTTTACTTTCTCATATCAAATTTTTGACCTAGAGATTATGATAAATCTTTAAGTTTTATGCGTGTTCAAAACAAAATGGATTTTACCATTATTATGTGTGTCTCCGTGTATGTCTGGCTGGCTATTTGCCCCTGGACACAGATAAGAAACGTATTGAAGGATTTTTTTCAAACTTAATATTTAAATGTTATCGGGATATTATTTTGTATTTGGACTCCAACCCTCAAATTAAGAATAGGTAGTTTACTGATTATTGATTTTTTTTTAGTTCCAAATTTTTTGAAAATGTCTCTAACGTTATTTTTAAAATATATATCTATAAATTGTATTACTTGATAAATAGCCATGTAAGCTATACTTGTATTTTGTTTAAGAATGTGTATAATTGAAGAGATATTTATAAAAAAAAATGAAATATTTTGAGTAGCACATTAAAGATTTTGTTTAAAATGTTTAGCTGGAGAATGTTTGACATGACAAACAAATTTGTTTACCTATTTTTTGGGAAAAATTCGTTCAAGGGTAGTTTACTGGTGACTTTTTTAATTTTGAGGTTTTTTAAGAAATTAGTCAAGCAATTTTGTTTAGAATTTGTATTTAGGGTCTATTTATATGATAATAAATAATGTTTGTTGTTTTCTCAAATAAATTTGCAAGACACACATTCTGGTCCTTTGGTTTAGAAAGTGTAAGTCCTTGACAGACGATACTGATACTCTTCCTGTTTACAGGTGTGTTGCTAACAGTGTTCGTGGCCCTCATCTTTTGGACTTACAGTGACACCCCCGTCATCAAGGCGTCAGGACGAGAACTGAGCTATCTCCTCCTTTTGGGGACGCTGGCGTCGTTCTGTATGACTTTCGTGATCGTATCGCGGCCGACGTCTTTCACGTGTGGCCTAACGCGGTTCTTCCTCGGCTTCTGCTACACGCTGTGTTACGCCGCCATCGTCACCAAGACGAACCGCATCGCGCGGATATTCAACAACACTGCTCACTCTCCACACAAAACAAGGTAACATGGATCTAGACGGATTATATCTTGCAGATCTTCATCAACACTACTAATTCACCGTATAAAACAATGTAGCGTGGACCTAAACGAATTGTATCTTGCAGATCTTCAGCGACACTACTAATTCACCGTATAAACAAGGTAACATGGACCTAAACGAATTGTATCTTGCAGATCTTCATCAACACTGCTAATTCACCGTATAAACAAGGTAACATGGACCTAAACGAATTGTATCTTGCAGATCTTCATCAACACTACTAATTCACCGTATAAACAAGGTAACATGGACCTAGACGAATTGTATCTTGCAGATCTTCATCAACACTACTAATTCACCGTATAAAACAAGGTAACATGGACCTAAACGAATTGTATCTTGCAGATCAACAACACTGCTCACTCTCTACACAAAACAAGGTAATATGTACCCTGTACCTAAATGAATTGAATCATACAGATCTTCAGCAACACGCCTCATTCACCTCATAAAAAGGTAGCATGGACCTAGAGAGATTGAATTATGCGGATCTTCAACAACACGGCTCAATCACAGTAGAAATCTAAACTGTCCTTAGCATAGTGTTTTAGAGGTTGTTAATATAAGCTGTATAACAATGTAGTCTTATTGGTTTACCCTTCCCTGAGGGCCATGAGGTTGATAATCACATCCACGGCTCAGATCAGAAGAGACTATGTATTTTCCCCCTAGACAATGTATGGAAGTGTAATAGTCACTCAAACTTTGTGTTTGTAAGTCAAACAGTATATAAGTGTAATAGTCACTCCTATTATGTTTTCAATTGTCAAAGTTATTTAATAAATCAATCCAAATAAATGTGATATTTAGATAATATGTAAAAATAATAATTCATAGGTAAGTTACCTAGCTATCTGCTGCTATTCAATATACAATAATCTGGCGCAGACTTTAAGGTAGGTTGGAAGGGTACGCGAGAAAAGGCCAAGGTTTTTGCAGTTTTTTATAGTAACACATTTTTTGGTCAAAATAAATTCCCAGTAGAAACACAGAATTTAATTTTCTTGTCAAGGGTGTCCTGAAATTTAATGACAACTTTTTCTCTTCACTTAATATGGGTGCCGTCTAATCTCGCTATGCTCATGACAGATAATCAACAACATTTGATATCACCATGTAAAGAAAATTAACCTCTATGTTAATACTGGAGCAATATTTTATTTTGGTCCAAAAAAGTTTTGATTTAAAAACTGAAAAACCCCTGGCCTTTTCTCGCGTCCATATATATATATATATATATAAGAATAGTACAAGGATATATATATAGATACTTTATTTATATATATATATATATATATATATATAATATATCCATTTGGTATACCTGTATATTCTGACACGCCTCGTTGTCCCAGGTACACCAGCCCGCAGTCCCAACTAGTGATCACCGCGCTGCTGACTCTGGTGGAAGTGGTCATCAACGTGACGTGGCTCATGTACGTCCCACCCAGGGTGATCCACGTGTACCCGGACAGAGGCTCGCGGGTCCTGATCTGTGACGGGCTAAAGGATCACTCATACTTCGTGGGGCTTCTGTACCCTTTCGTTCTAATAGGTGAGTGTGATGAGCTGGGTAGTAGTCAGAGATGTCCATTTCTTTCAGTTTTGAAAGATTTTCAATAAAATGTAACTTTGATTTTTATTTTTTCCTGAATATTTTCTAAATATTTAAATGGAATCGAGTGTCATCTATATATCCGAAGTTTTGAAATTTAAACTTCAGTTTGATTAGTTATAAATATATTAACGCCCAAAACATCAGATTAGCTAAAACAAAACATTAACAGTAATATCATTTCTTCTCTCAGCTTACGTATCACAAACAGCGATTGTTCGTTGAAAGAAAAAGTGTGACTAACCTCCAGATTTCCAGGCCTGCTGTACACCAGATATGATAAGAGCGTGCATAACATGCCAATCAACTCTGTGATACAGTCGGCTAGAGCTCGTAAATTTACACCAACACCATTGCACGTGAATCGTTTCTGATAAAACTTTAGTGAAGAAAAGAGTCAGTAGAAGTTCTTAATACAGGACATTGTTAAATTATATTTGGATAGAAACTGCGTTGAAGAGACCGTTTTCGACCATTTTACAATGGCTTTACAGATAAGCATCGTGAAAAAATCTTCATTCTGTCACAATAGGGACATACTGTAGCTATTAACAAGAAACTTTGTCGCTTTGTCGCTTTGTCGCTTTGTCCCCATCGTCACCACGGAAAATTTCGGCATATCCTGTTCTTTTCCCTTTTACTCCCATTTCTCGTGTGAGCCGGGAGCTGATCCGGGAGCTGAGCTGGGCCTGCTATCATGAACGCTCTTAATACTTTATAGTCAAAGCCTTTACGAATAAATCCGCTACCCCTAGAATTCAATTATCTAACATCTTAAACTAAAAAATTACCTCAAAATTGTTATTAAGTCTATAACTATGACACTGTGTGATTTCTAGTGACCGTCAACACTTTTCATGTGGTTGTTGTGAGTAATTCTGACTCGGGACGCCATGGTTGAATCTCTACCGATTGGAATTATGGTTTTTCATTCTTTCTTAACGTTATTGACGTCAATCATGGTGGTCTTGGGATAATGTGTTCGCCTCAGGACCCAATGTTTGTGGTTTCAAACCCAGCCGGGGTTGACGGATTTTTCTTGAGAAATAGAAATCCGTAGCACAACTCAACTTCGTTCGGATGGGAAGTAAAGTCGTCGGTCCCATGTCAATTGTGGCATGTAAAAGAACCTTGGAATTTGTGTGAAAATACATTCCTCAACAAAATTGAAGGTCCTTTCCCTCTATCTCATAGAGATTCTCGTGTGATGATTATAATCAGTCGGTTCTAAAAGTGCATGTTAAATACATCAAATAAATAAAATAAAAGTAGCTGACTCACGCATTATTTTATATATTATTTATACACAGCCCTATTACTAAGATTTTAAAAGCGACAACTTGGAACTATTTAAATATTTTAAAATTATACCAGGACCATATAGATAGATAAATAGATAGATAGATAGATAGATAGATAGATAGATAGATAGATAGATAGATAGATAGATTAATAGATGGATAGATAGTTAGCTGATTGAAAAATTGATGTAGAATATATTTCGTATATTTCATTCGGTAGGGTGTCTGTTGGCACGTAAATATATAAAACCATAGTTCAAATCCCCGTTTGGGCATCATTTTTCTAAATCTACACAATCAATCTTTCAGTAAGTAATCTGATAAAAAAAAACAGGTTTGCTTAAAATTAGATTATTATGGAACCAAAGGGATTTGGAAAAGTGATAATAAATCTTAATGCGTGTGTTTTGTTTTAGGTCTGTGCACAGCCTATGCCATTAAGACGAGGAAGTGTCCAGGTGGTTTCAATGAGACAAGGCACATCGCCTTCACCAACTACACTACCATCATAATCTGGCTCGCTTTCGTACCCTTGTATCTGGCATCGACCAGCAACTCCATCAGGATCGTTACTTTGGCCATCTCTTTATCACTAGGGTCAGTTCATTAGGTGTATCTTTCTTAGGGTACGGACAGACTAGGCGAGCGAGCGAGCGCGCGCGCGAGCAACTAGAATATAAAATAGAATACATTGGTTGTAATGAGAGGTGGCCAGACTGGAGCGAGCGAGCGAGCGCGCGCGCTCGAGCCGGGACAGTCTAGTTTACAGGCGCTAGGCAGTATGTTGGTTCATTTAGCTCTAGGTAAAACTTCTCAATTTGACATGATATTTGACTTTTTTAATAGTTATTGAAAGGTTTAGCACACTTGCTACTAACGGCCTAATTTAATTGGTAAGATCATAAATCATACCTATATGAATTAGGTCGTTAGTAGCAAGTGTGCTAAACCTATCAATAATTATAAAAAAAGGGTCAAATAGCATGTCAAATTGAGAAGTATAAATATATAGATGTATATGTAAGACCGATATGTTAAAATACTTCAATATTATAATCAAAGTAGGCCTTTACAAATAAGAATCACCATTAGCGTGGATAGAGGATGGGAAAACCACAATTATAAATCACTTGTCAAAAACCACTCTTAGTTCACTGATCCAAGATTCGAACCTTTGCCTCCTCGTCAACAACTATCGAGAGCTATCTGTTAATCACGCGCTCGCTCGCCAGTTTGGCCGCACAGTCGCTCAGTCGCTTGCTCGCACGCTTGTCAGTCTGGCCAAACCCGAAGTCGTAGATAATGCCCCAAACACACGACCGATGAATTCGTAATTAATTTGGAGGAGAATCTTATATTCAAATATTGACGACCACTATCAAAAAATAACTAGCGAAGTAGCTTCTATGGAAAATACAACGTAAATTTACTCTTATCATCGTGTTGAACCTTGTTTTGAGAATAGTTGTTTTAGCACCACATCTCACTACCTTTTTAGGTTGTAAATATATGTACTAATTAAACCAATGAGATAGAGATGAGGATGAATTTAGAAGAAGTGTACCCGTATTTTCGTGGAGGGAGAGTGGAAACCATTAAGGAAAAAACCCTTTCAGTACACCCAGCCGGAATTCAAACCCTAATCTCCCCGTCATCAGCAGTCTAGGCTATTGCGAGAGTGACGCCTTAAACCAAGTGGGCACCGATGCGGTGTGAGCAAATCAGGTGCGCTGAACACAAAAACTACACCCGAAAAATTATAACACGTACAGTTATTATGTTAAAGGAAGAAGCCCCAAATTAATAAAACCTTATTAATTTCAATAATAATTATTATTATCATCAATGATTACGTTCAATAAAACCAACTCATTAAACCCTGGAGTGTATGGATAGTATTCAACCAGTTGAATCTTTCCAAAGATCACGTGACAATGTGTACATGTGTGTGCAGGGGTCTGGTGCAGTTGGGCTGTCTGTTCTTCCCCAAGCTATACATCGTGCTGTTCAAACCGGAGAAGAACACCAAGGAGGTTGTGATGTCACAACATCGCAGCACTGTATATCTCTCAACGCCCTCCAACCTCACCCCTGTCGTCGTAGTCAACGGTGAGAAAACGTGATATTACTCATGTGAGAGTGTGGGCTCAGGTCATTTGCGTACACTAGCTAAGATATTGCGTTAGGAGGGGGAGGAATATTACAATTTAAAAGAACTGTATCCAGATTTGAATGTAAGGAGAGTGGGAAAACATTTAAATAAAAAGTACTCGGAATACCCAACCGGGGTTTGAACTTCAATATCTCTATCATTGGCAATCCAGTATATTGCAAGAGTGACGCCTTAGACCATTCGACCACGAAAATGGGTGTAGCGGTTGATCTAGTGTGATTGTGTTCAACATTGATTCAATAATGGTAAAATTATATTACTCATTACATTTAAAGTCTGTTTTAATTAAGTCTAGAGGTTAATCTACTAATATGCAACCCCTGGTTCCAGGTGTCATACCTTGTCCACACGTTATCCATGATTTTATTATTATTATTATTATTATTATTATTATTATTTTTATTAGCACCGCGTCTTACTACCCGTTCGGGTTGTACTCACTTACGCTAATGTGTAATGGTAGGGTGATTGTGAGATGATCGTGGAATCCGAACCACGGTGGAGGCCTGGCATTCCTCACATTCACAAGTTGTGATTAATACACGTCTTGTCAGAGGTTATCCATGCTCATTTAATCGTGGAATGAAACGTGCTCTTAAGATTTCCATTGAGAATCGTAAACCATTGATCCCAGTTTAACCGATCCTCTGTTGTGTTTGGTACAGGAGGCACACACTACGTCCAAAGCGCAGGCGTGATGAACGTTGACGCCACGGAGGTTGCCAAGAAAGGCAGAAGTAACACAGGCTCCGGAATATGTGAGTGAGGATAATGGCGCTAAAGTGCATGTTATTATCTGAAAATAGAGAGATTTCAGAGGAAGTGGCCAATCTAGTGCCCATTTTAGCCTAGACAAAAAAAGTAAAACAAGAATAGAGGGAGGTAAATACTACTTGAATGTCTTGGCGGTGAGATGGCCGCTACTAGCGGATTAAAATACATTGTCCTCTTGTGGTGTGATATTTTAAAGCTAGTGTTTCACTTGTGTATGAAATGTTATTAGTGTTACTATTATGCACTGTCCCGAACACCTCCTTGAGGTCCTCATTGGGTGACTTAGGACAACGCTTTATCAATCCCTAAAGATCAGATTTGGACTTCCTCCGTAACACTGGCCGTTACAGATGGAACCCAACTCCTTCCACCCCTGGATACAGGATGTAACGGGGGTATTCTCCTAAGATATTGTATGGGGTATAATCCAGAAAATTTCGATCATGATGAGCTAGGGAAACCTGAGATCGGGGGACTGTTTCTCAGCGTTAGGTGGTAATGCAGGTCAGATGTTGTCCGCTCTTTGGAGCTGTTTGAGACGTAAGTCTCTCTACTCTCTCCCTCGTGGCGGTACGTATCATCGGTACGTATGATCTCCCGATGGTAGAGTGTAAGAAAGGTAAATAAATATACCTGCCTAAGATTCACTAGCCCAACATTTTTACAGGGACCTCCATGTTGGTGGTCCACAAGCAACGTCCTTCTTTATCGGCGGGATGGGGTGGCCAGATCTCTAGTCGGGCGGGTTGGACGGCTAAATCTCTGTAGAGTCAACTGTGTGCGAGTTTGGAAAGGGGGTCCCCAACCCACCACACAATAAGAGAGTGGTAGTGTGTACCCAATTTCAGCTGGGGATGGCCGGTCATGACACCTCCACAAGGTCCCCGCTGGGCAAATTATGGCAAAAGCCTTGGGAAACCGAGGCTATACCTAAGGCACCATTTCTGACATTATATAGTGACGTTGGCGGTCATAAATGGAGGGGGGAAATCCTCCTGTCAAGGGTCAGTAAACGACGGAGGGCCTTCCCAAGTTATCTAGTACTGACGGGATCACGGAATACACTGGATATCATCTCTGAGGGAGTAGCATGGATACTATTTGGAAACATCCTTGTCATTCTTTCGTTTTTGTGTGTTCAATCTCCCCTGAAATAAAAGACAAAGTTTCACAACGCTGGTTAGTCGAGTTTGCCAGTAGCTCCTTCTTACCCACATTACACCACCTTCCGACATAACTGAGAGCGAAGAGATTTGGCAACAGTTGACCGAGAGAGAGCGAAGATACAACTTTTCTCCATAAGACCCGTAGTTCCCTCAGCAATGATATTGGGTGTAGTAAGGGTGTGTGGTCCCAAACTGCTCGCTGCCTGGGTTCACACATTTTTGTCCATTTTGGACCCCCTCTCCCCTTTGTAAGCAAAATAAGTGACGCTCAATCCTTTATCGTTGTTTTTCTTACGTAATATTTGTCAACTTTTTTTGTGTTTCGTTAAAAGGAATGACCATTTTATTAATGCAATTTATAAATTGCTGGTAATTATTAAAGTAGAGGTGTAAACTAACGGTAAGAAATTATTCAAAAAAACACTGTAACAGGTAAAATCAAAACAAAATTATTGATTTAGAAAACTTCTAAGATTTAATTTATATTTAATTTAAATTATAAAAAAGTATTAATATGACTACATTAATTATTCTTGTTATAAAATCTCTAAGTTACCTTTAATTTGATGACCAAGGTCCTTGAATCCAAGTCTTGACACTTTTATCTATTATGTGTCCATTACGTAAGCATTTTCTGACCCCCTCATTTCCCCCTTGTCAACAGAATTAAACAAAGCCTGAACCCCCTCCTATCCTAAGGTGCTTAGGTAATACTTGAACGACTCCTTATGAATAAGCCCCGTAATTTTAAACATTACCCAATCCCGGATGGAGTCAATATTTTTAACTGTTGATGTGACGTCACTTGACTTACGGAACCTGCACGTACATTTACTTTAGAAGGATTTTCTATGCAAAAAAAAGTCTTTCAGAATGTCCTTCCTATAAAAATACCACTGTACTATAAAGTGTTTGTATATCCACTCCCTCTTCGAGGGACCCGGCGACTAAATCTGTAGCTATGACGTCACTAAATGCAAAGTTGGATTTGGCTATGATTCAAAGTCTAGGATGAATGCATACATACGAGTACATACCTAATCACGCCGTTCCTTTACGGGGTAGCCGAGAAATTGTGCATATAGATCAAAAAACAACTCCGTACTTAATCCATCCTCACAATTCACAAGCTTTCTCCACACTTTCCTATCCTTGCAGACTCCCTCCGCTACAACAACACCCATACACCAAGTCATACTTGCTCTTTTAATCTTAAAACTATTAATATTTCTCTTTTTCCCACATTCGTCTACAACATTTAGATACGTATTACATGGACCACCCCTTCCTTTTGACCCACACACCCTACCTTCATATATTTGCTTCGTCACTTGATCCACACTCATCCTCTAAACATGCTCAAACCAACGTAAGACGCTTCTTTCGCATTGACTTATTCAATTCCCTTTCAAAACGTACTCCTTCAGTACCCATTCATTACTGGCTCTGTTCATACGAGTTTCTACATACACATGTCTTAGATAGCTCATTCCAACCACATTCACCTTGCTCTTGTGTTTCTCCTGATAATCTCACGCTTCACATACATAAAACAATGGTTGTGAAAACACACTTTTAAATACTGCCATCTTCGACTCTTTCGATACTAATTCTTTCTTTGCAATAGTCCACATACATCTAACCACCCTCCGAGATGCATTCACCCTTCTGCCGATTTCACCATCCATCCTTCCATTTTTACAGGACATTCTGCACAGATACACTAAACCATTCACTTGTTCTAACTGTTTTTCATTTACCTTAAGCTGACAATCATTTCCTGATTCGTGCTTATCAAAAACTATCACCTTAGTTTTGGAGACATTTATATCTAGGAGTAGTAATTAATTATTTTTTTGGGTGTTGCAATATTACTGATTGTGTAGACTTTATAAATAATAATAATAATAATTATTATTATTATTATTTATTTATTTAAAGTTTTCGCCTGTTTTTTATCCAGCTTTAGCACCAAGAAAAACAAAATTAAACTCCAAACCATAGGATAAATTTCACGGAAAACTACATGGTATGGCTGCATACTTAGAGTAATTATATATAAATGTATATTTCATTTACTCTGAAAGGTAGCAATCCTATCTTGATGGATTACACATATCCTATAAGTTATATCACAGTGAATAATGTAAGGTAACTTGCTTGCTACCGTACAGGGTAAACGAAAGGTACACGTAATTCATAGTTAAGGTGGGAGTGCAGTGCACACGAGAAAAGATAAGTGTTTTTGCAGTTCTTTTGCCAAAACTTTTTTTTGCCAAAAATTAATAAAATATATTTCTCCAGTAGAAACATAGCCTTTAATTTTCTTCCCATGGTGATCTTAACAGCTCTAGGTAGATTACCTCCAAAATGCTTCCTTTATCGTCCCTACTCCATCAAAGCAGTTATCATATATGATTATAACATGAACAGGTAGTAAGTATAAGGCGGTGATAAAAAAAGTGTTTAAATATATTTATTCAAGTATGTTCTAGAATTTAATGACCAATTTTTCTATTCATTTAAAAAAATTCTCGTCTAATGCCTCTATGCCCATGACAGATAATCAACAACTGTCGATATTCCCATGTGCGGAAAATTAAATTTTATGTTTCTAATGGAGAAATATTTTATTCAATTTTAGATAAAAATGTTTTGCTATAAAAACTGCAAAAAACATTCCCCTACCCGTCAACTTAAAGGTAATACAGACAAGATTGACCGCACGAATAGTGTTTCTGGGATTTATCTAGAAATTAGGAGTTCAATCCCTACTTGATACACATTAAGAGTATATACACTAATAATGAATATCTTCAAGTGCAACCCATCACTAAATTTTTAAAAATATCAACGAAAATTAAAAAATGCATTCAAAAATAAATCTATATTATAAATATAATTGTGGTTTTCAGGGAGGAACAAGCCATCCCTCAAGGAAGTGATGACTACCACAAAAACCTCTCCAGATCTAGTTCAAGGAGGACACACCAAAGATGATGCCTTTGCCGAAGAAGCCCCCAAGTCACAAATCAGAACTATGTGAAGAAACTAGTCGATATAATAGTGTCACGATATACACAAACTCAGCCGATTGAGGTAGGGATTTCAAGACAATGCCAATATCGAGAAGTCAAAACGACGACTGAAAGCCTGAATGACGACCGCCAATAACCAAAGAGCGTAGTTATTCAGTACGAAAGCTCTCTGTCTAACCAGATGTGCAATCATAATTATTTAAAACAATGTCAAGAAGCATAAGTGTTGTAAATAAAACTCTGAGGCTTTCGAGAAAAACTATGAATGGCTTACAAGATATGTGAGAAGAGTTGCTAACCAATTTTATGTTATGTAGTAGGGAATAGATCGTGTCTGTTCAATTTAATGCATAAAAAAAGGCCATTAAAGATTAGTTTTTATGGTACAAATTCAGTTACTCAGCTGAACACTGATCTCAAACTTTAATAAGTCAAGAAATTTGAAGGAAATAAATGAAATTTATGTTCTGTAAGCATTACTGTTGATTCACAATCTCACCGAAAAACAAGAGATGAATAGAACCGCGGTCACGTAACTAGTTCTAAGCCAATCACGACTTTTGGCACGATCCGTTCTGTTCGCTCGCCGCAAAATTGAAACTGTTTTAGCTTGGTCTGCTCTACAACAAAACGATCTGTTTGTGAAAGCCAAATAAAGCTCACGATCAACCGAATATTCTAATCGCGTGTTCACAGTGTATATAAAGACAGGTCAACAGCTGCATCGAGTGTTTTAAAAGTGATTAGAAACTATTCTTTAAATTTGAGGCACGTGTTTTGATTTGAATCGAGTTTTGTTCCGATTCATTATTTATTAGAAAACATTCATAATGACAATAATCGCAAAGATATGCTTATCAATTCAAGAACCAAACATTTTGATAATCTGTTGTTTCTACTTTTCTTTGCGATGCATCATCGACAATAGTTTCAACTGCTGCGTCACCCAAGCAGTCTCTGCTTTCTATTTTCGTAAAAAGTGTGTATTAAGCTTCAATCAAATTTGACTCGCTTGTCAGATGAAATTCGTAATTTTAAATAGAATCTATAAAAAATATAAAGTTTTTCTGAGTAACAGAAAGGAACTGTGATTATGTAAAGAAAAACTTTTTTTAAATAAGAAATACTTTTTCATTGCCATTTCCTATTCAAGATGAACTTTTTGATTGTTTTAGGAATATGCGTCAGATATTTGTGATAGTAAAGCGCAGCGTATTTAACTTGAGAGCTAGTGAGTCCATTAGGAAAGTTTACGTTAAGTAAACTATTGAATTAAAATCGAAGGAAACTAAGCATCATTATAAATTATGAACTTTTTGTACAAAATTATACTTTTATTTCATAAGAGAATGTTATTTTAATCGTTGGTGGTTTATTATATAAAGTTACATTATGAACATTTATGCAACATGTTAAATGAATCAAATAAAATAGATTATATATTATGTTATAAGTAGAGGGTATATATTTTCTACAACCCAAAGCTTGATAAAATATTATAACATCATTTTGAAAAACATCAGTCATTAATTAGTATGTAAATTTTGTAATAAATCAATAGTGAACTTGTGTTTAACACTTCACAAGTATTTCTTGTTCCTATTAGGCTGAACACAAAATAGAATAATGTTGGGGTTTTTGAAGAAATTAGATCATAAGAGAGAGATAGATAGATATATTATTAATGTGACTGTACATAATATAGTTATTAGAAAAACTTACTTTACGAGCAATTTATAACAAGATGAAGTACTCGGGTTATATAAATCGTGTTATCTAGTACCAAAACACCAGTGATTTTAACACCTAAGTTTGAATGAACAGGACAATCTTATGGCGGGCTCAGAGTTGTGAAACTCCATTGTGGAGGAAAGATCTACCCATCTTACAGCCAGTTGAGACCAAACCCAAATCTCTCCCTTAGGAGTCAAGCGTGTTAACCTCTCACCTTATCTTAAAGTATCTAGGGGTGTAAATGTGTAAACACACAACTAATTTAAATCCAAACTGATGTGAAAGTAACAAAATATGGTGACACGTGTCCAAATTTTGACTGACAATATTAAGACTGAAGTTTAAATAACATATTTTTATATTATTAAAATAACTTATATTAATGTACAAATTAGTTATTGTAATAACACTATAAAGCCACAGTAACAGGTAATAATTAAAAATATGCTTGCACATAAATAAATCTATGAGAAATTTACATTTGCAATCTTTGTAGTGAGATTATATAACTGGCAGATTATTTGCAACAGATTCCTTTTCTAATCAAATATGAAATCAACGGTTGCTGATAAAGGACTCAACAGGGTAGGTTTAAAGGCTAGAATGAGGAATAACCCCCAAAATTTACCCACCTCTATTGGTCACACTCTTTAAGGCGTCAAGTTTGTAATAGATTGGATTTCCTGTGACGGGATGGTCGAGTTTCGAATTTCAGCCGGGTGGTTCTTTATCAAAAGGGATATTTTCGCATTTGTTTTTAAACATATTCAAAACTCTAATACGTGTGCCATAATTCTAATTTATCCTCTTAATCCCCATCCCTTAGAATAATTCGTTATTAAACTTGATGTTGAACCTATTAAAAAAAGGGTTGTTTAGTTGAGTTGAAACAATTAAAAAATAAAGGGTGCAGGGGAAGGACACAATCAATCAATCAATCAATCAATCAACTAATCAATCAATACTCAGGTAGTAAATTCAATTTAAAACTCTGAAAAATAAATTGTTTTTTAACACTTTACCTTTTTTTTTTAATTGTGATATTTAAATGGTTTTTGCACCTTGGTAGGGATGAAGCGGTCAATCGATCATTGAGGTGAAGGTCAAGGTCAATTGATCGATCATCTGGACCCAGGATACCAATAGATACTTTACTAGTGAAGCTTATGGAATATCTAGTATTGGTGTTTTATTAAGATAATTTAGTTTAGTAATTCTTAGTCTTTGCTAAAATATAAGTTTTTTAATAAAATCGAATAATTATGAATCCCAAATCAAATTACAATGTTAATTTACAAAAATATATTTTTGAGAGTCACAGAAATTACTTATCACAGCAATTTTTTTGTTTATATTATATAGGCCTTTATGGCAATAATATATTTATATATTTGTATTTTCTCAACCTCATTTTATAAAATATGAATTTATCTAAATGTTTATAAATAGATGATTACAACTGAAGCTCTTCAACTTGGGTACAAATTGCTCTTATAATTGGGTTGTGTAATATAAGGTGTTGAAGAAGAATTTATTTACTAGTTTAAGTTTTTAATATTATGTATAGAGTTTTCAAAAGTAGAATTAATTTATATAGCTACTGTTGCCGTTGTTTGATTGTTGAAATGTTTCAATTCTATTGTTTACAATTATAAGAAAACCGTTTCCAATGTCAAATATACTTGTGATTGTTTATTTTTCATGGTTCCTTGAGCACAAACTTATTGTTGTAACCTAGAAAAATGCCATGCCTAAAGAGGTTTGTGAAACTTTTATCAAAATATTTGTTTGCTCCTTATTATTATTACTATTATTACTATTAGGTGTTCTGTCTTACGGCAGGTCCATTCCTTTTGTCAGGGAATTTAGACCACCAATGCACCCTGTCCTCTGCCTCTTCCTTAAGCTCCCAGAATGTTCTTCTTTTCTTGTTGTTACCACTAACTAGTATTATTTAAATATCCCTTTGATTTTTTTCACTTTAAAACGTGCATACATACTCTGCTCGTCAGAGTTACTGGATACAGGCTCAAAGGACTCGAATTCGATTTCCGGGGCTTCCAAAATTTATCCATGAAGCACTGGGTCTGGAACGGGGGTCAACTCAACCTTATGAGGACAAATTAGGAGATACTTGAATAGAGAAGTAGCAGTTGTGGTTTAGAAAACAGACAAACGGCTGGAAAACTTGATGTAATGATTACATGACACCCTCTATCCGCAAATGTTGGCACTATCATCGCTAACGGTGGCGGACGCTCGGTCGGTATAGGTCGCCTGCGGGCCCACACTATGGAGTTATTTTATCCGCGCCCTACATCCCCTAGAAGTCTTGAGTTGAACAAAGGAGGCAATAATGACCATTAGTTTGGATATTAAAAAGTTCAGTTATCGCTTTTGTCCGATTAAATGTGCTCTCTGGTAAAAAAAAAAAAA
>CABFWB010002066.1:74250-124793 GCA_902151455.1 Timema bartmani | reverse complement strand
CAAGATTCCCTTTTATTTTTTGCAATTAACTAAAAAACGACCATTTTTGAGTTATGTCACTATTCTCGCAAATGAGCGATATGTTGTTTAATAATATATTCTACTGAGCCACCGAGAGTAGTTCAAAAGTGTATTTAGTTTAAAAGCAGCACCTGCAAGGCTAAAATATCTTACGTCCACTTTTAACACACAGTTTTTATAATAGCTTTCTTAGACGTTGTCAGTAGTCACTAAATTGAACACGGTTCGGTCTTCAAACGTTATTTCAATTTCTATAGCTTTGAAATTGGCACGTTCAAAGGTTAAGGTGCTAGCAAGCTGCATATTAATAATGGTGAGAACTTTGTATCATGTGTTGGGTGTGTTTAATATTATATACGGGTCTCCAGAGAAAGTGTGCCGACAATTTAGTAAAAAAATTAATTTCAGGTTAACGTTTGTTTACATTAAATGAGTTTCAACGATCATTTCATGTTATAAATAAAATCTCACTTTTATTTAACCTGTTAGTACGCCAAATATAGTTGACAGCTATTGTAAATCATCAATATTTATATTTCAAAATGTAAGCACCTATTTTATTAGTATTAAGTTTTATCTTTGGCTCTTCATTTCAGTATAGTTTAACATAGGTTATTTATTAGTGTATTTGATTCTATTTGTTTAAATATTTCATTAAAAGAGACTCTTGTAATATTTTTGAGAACTGCTAAGCTTTTATTAGATTAAGGTGACATAAACTTTTTCCAAACACATACTCGTGGAGCAGCCTAGGAAAATAATAAGAAAACTGGCCCCATAATGTTAAGGTTCCTTATGAGAAAATATTCTATTTAAAAAAAAAGGCCTTACCTTACAGCATTATTAACTAGGCTACATAAGACGCACAAAAAAATATGTTAAGGTGCACCGCACAGTTTCTCTTTAATCTTAAAATAGAGACATTTACTTAAAACTCATAAATTTTTTGAAACGAAGCAATCTATACTGTTGCAGAAATACACTACCAAAGAGCATAAATACAATAATACGTAAACACAGAAAAATTGTCCACCAAAGAGCATAAAAATCAATTTTATATTTCTAAGTAGCCTACTCTATAAACAAATTATAAATGTTTGCTGTTAGCTCAGAAATTATTGGTTTTATAAAAATATATTCCAGAATAATTTATTTTTAATTTCAACGGCAACACAACTTTACAATGATAAGTGATTTCGTAAGTTATCTCTAATAGTTGTGGCTATATGATCACAATTGAAAATTTCTGCTTAAAGTTATTTTCATTGGAAAACGAGAATTGCCATTTTGTTTGTAATGTTAAACAATGCCAAATACAAAATGTAACCTGATAAAAATTGTTAGCAGCGGATTATGAGAAAATTGATTTGATCTCTCTTTGCCCGTCAATAAACTACCCTTAAATTTAGGTTTAGACATCTAATTCCAAAAAACCCTTGGCGGGAATTTAAGAAAACCCTAGATATCAATTTTTAACCTAAAAAGTAAAATGGTTTTGGTTCTAGTCCGAGATGTAGACAGGCAAAGAAACAAAGAGGCAGCATTGCGAAAACACTTATCGGTCTCAGCATGTCATGAAACATAGACATTTATCTAGATTTTTTTGACAATCACAATACTTTGAAGGGTTGAGACAAAGTAAAAAGAGCATCCACCAAAGAACATAAACCAAATAGCATAGCCTACACTGATACAAAACCATTACGAAAAGAGGAACATATGTGTCTACCAAAGAGCATAACACTCAATTTTATTTTCAAAGACTCGATTAAAAATATTTATTGGCTTATAGCTCGGAAACTATTGATTTTATAAAAATATATTTCAAACAAAAGAGTTTTATATTTAATACAGTAGTTCTATAACTTTACAATGATAAATTATTTTGTATCTTAAATAGTTATGGTGATGTGATCAATATTGGAAATTTCTGCTTATATATAACTTACCCTCAAAGTCACTTTCATGGAAAAATTAAAACTGCCATTGTGTTTGTTATTTGTTAAACAGTGTCTCGATATAAAATTTAATCAAAATTCTTAGGGCAGCTTTGAGAAAATCTATTTTATCTCTTTTTGCCCTCCATTAAACTAGGTACCCTTAAAATAAGGGTTAGGTACCAGACACCATCGCTAAAACCACACCATCGCTAAAACCACACCATCGCTAAAACCACTTATTCGGTTTCAGGGGGTCATGAAACGTTGGCATCAAAATCTTGTGTTCGATTTTTTTGATTATCACAATAATTTTCTCTTTGAGGGTTTGAGAGAAAGTAAAAAAATGTCAGCCACCCATATAGTACTAAGACTATTTAGCTAATGATTTATAAATTATGGGCTTGATTCACATTTCTCAAGGTATATGTGAAACACAAAAGTCTACAGCAACCACTCCTTGAACATCTTGCTTTTTTCCGTAGTAAACTCAAATCTTCCAAATGGGATATAATTTCTTTATTCTCTTCCAACACAGATTGTAGATCTTTTAATGAATTAACCTTAATAAAACTCTCACACATAGCTTCATCTAACCCTCTTACATAAACTTGATTATTAACTACAAAACTTATGTTTTAAAATAAAATCTAAAGAAAGACAAACCTGCGTCACTCTCAATTTAGACTAGACTGCTGATGACAGGGAGATTGGGGTTCGGTTTCTGGTAGGTTGCACTAAGTATGGTTTTTCTAAAATGGTTTTCCAGCCTCCCTTTATGTAAATACGAGTACATTTCCTCTAAATTCAACTTTCCTCATCCCTTACTCATAAGCTCATTAACATAATTAGTACATATGCATATAACTTGAACAAGCAATAATAATAATAATCTAAATTATTATATTTAATCATAATAATTAGATTAAAAATTGTATGTGTTTGTATGAAAAAAAAGAATCAACCAAGCTTAAAAAAACTTCCCAGGGCTATTAAAATTCTATTGAAGTAAAATTTTGGATGGATTAATATATTTGGAGACAAGTTATGTCCTTGCTTT
This sequence comes from Timema bartmani, assembly GCA_902151455.1. Lineage (NCBI taxonomy): Eukaryota > Metazoa > Arthropoda > Insecta > Phasmatodea > Timematidae > Timema > Timema bartmani. The sequence continues at coordinate 121,775 of CABFWB010002066.1, read as the reverse complement.
GTGAAGCAGTGTGTCTGGAACGAGGTCATACTCGGCATCGTGAGAAAAAATTAGGATTGATTTGAATCATAATAATTAGCAGCTCCGGTCTAGAAAACAGATTTATCACCAGAGGATTCACTATGCTGACCACATGACACCTTCTATCCACAAATATTGGCACTATCATCGCTAACAACAGAATCCGTTTGATTGTATAGCTCGATTGTGGGGTTATGCCTTGGAGTTATATGGGATTATTTCTGTGCTAAGTTCTTTTGGCAAGAAGTAGTAACCAAGAGGCCGTGAATCAGCTAGGGTTGTAATTTGATAAAGATAATCTTTTATGATTTTATAATAGTCCCTAAAAGAAATTAATCAACCATGCCTAATCTAATATTCAAAATTATGAAAATTAAATTACAATGCAATTTTGGCTGGATTATTATATTTAAAGACTAGTTATTTTCATGCAAAGTTGTCATGGGTGTATTCTGATAAAGACATTTTAATAATTTATTAATTTAATCATTAGATTTTAATTTCTGGCCTTTTTTCTGTTTAAAGGTTTAATAAACACAGCAAGAAAAGTACTTTATTTTTTGTAAAATAAATTTTTCTCTAAAGGAATTATAAATGTTCTCTACCCAGGGAAATCACCATTAAATAATTTATATAATGGGTGTTTTGGTTTTGAAATTGTACCCATCATCAAACTCGTGATTTTTTTTTCTACAAACTAAATTATCAAGAGGCCTACTCTGATTATATATATTTACAAACAAAATAATACAATGAATTGATTAATAATTATTTTTTTAACAAAATATAACAAAACTCATTCAGGAACAGGATATAGGTCGGCAATATTTTTGAGTCATGTGATACACTTAAAACTATATCCCAACGAATTTTTATTCTTACAAACAAACCTACAACAATCACATTAAATCACTTTTTTTTTTTAGCAAATCTAAATTTTGCAAATGAAACACAATTATATGTTTATCTTATTTGAATAATTCTTAAACATCTACTAATGAAATCACACCAAACTTGGGCAAAAACAGATGAAAACTAAACCAGAAATTTATCTATAACAACTGTCATGGCCGGTAAATGTCACAATATAAAATCTAAAATTAATGTTAAACATAATTAATAATGCAAACCTAACTTTCAAACCTTCTATAGCTTATTACCATGTATAATTATCTTATCCAACCTCACTAAACCTAACCTTTCATGCGTTAATAAATTAAAATTTCTAATAATATTGCTCAAATAATCAAGTTAATTTCTATACAAAATTATGATCTCATACACTACAGTCAACATTATAATTCAAAGAACATTTAAATCAACACAAAAGATAGCCTAGTTAATATATACGTTTCACTTGTGATTTTAGTGAGTTTTATTTTAGTTGTAAAACTATTTTAAATGATCAAACTTTATAAAACTTGGTATTAGATTTTTCGTCTTAAGTGTGTAATTGTAAAACAATCACATATGTTGTAACAACAATACAAAGAAAACCAATTTTTATATGAGTATTATAAGGTATTATTCTCGTGAAATTTAAATTGGAAACCTGAAAGTCATAAAAAAAAAGGCCACTACATTAGTATAATTAGCGTCTAGTTCATACTTAGCCAAATTAGTCTATCAATACACTTTATTGGGTAATAAATAAAAAATTTTTTTATCTACATTGGTAGCCACAGTTGAAATTCTTATATTTGTAATTTGTTTCTATAGAAAGTAGTGGTGTTTTTAACCTATAGCCTATTTTGTGAAGAATTTTTGTAAGAATGAAAATGGATTTAATTTATTTGGTGGCATTGTTTTTTATTACATTTAACTTTTATTTTGTGTCAATTTAGAAATAAACGAATAATACATTTTCTTTATTCCACTTTTCGCAAGACAAATTCAATGCTATCAAATGTCTACTAACCAACCTTACAAATTGACACTGGAAACGCTTCAGTCTCTCTGCGCCAAGTAGACTTAGAAACATATCTTTATAAGGTATCCTGTGAATAGTACCTTTTATAGGTGACCTGGTGGTCTAGGGGTAAGGTGTCAGACTTCTGTGCTGGGAGTCCAGGGTTTAATCCTCGGTCCCGCCACAGATTTATCTGATTGCCAAACCCTTCCTTCACCTCTGACAAGATGTGTATTAATCACAACTTNGTCTAGGGGTAAGGTGTCAGACTTCTGTGCTGGGAGTCCAGGGTTTAATCCTCGGTCCCGCCACAGATTTATCTGATTGCCAAACCCTTCCTTCACCTCTGACAAGATGTGTATTAATCACAACTTGTGAATGTGAGGAATGCCAGGCCTCTATCGTGGTTCGGATTCCACGTTAAACTATAGGTCCTTCAATTCATCTCACAATCACCCTACCATTACACATTAGCGTAAGTGCGTACAACCCGAACGGGTAGTAAGACGCGGTGCTAATAATAATAATAGTACCTTTTATACAGAGTGATTCATAATTGTATACAATAAAGTAGTGCAGCGGAATATACACTGAATATGAAACTTAAAATCTTATAACATATTGCCGGGACAGCTTCCTAATCGAGATATGGCAACATTGGGGGGTAGCATTAGGCATGCGTCATTCAGCATTTTCCATTAGGATGGGGAACCAATAGACAAATGAGGACCTGACCGATATGATTCTGATTTACTGTAAGGATTGACAGAATTCCGCTTCCGCTGCTCTCACGTATGCCACACCTTTTCCTGTCTGATGACACCCAAATACAAGGACATTTGTGGCACTGAATTGTCGCCTGAGAGGAACTGGCTACTTTGCACTTGTGATGGTCAACGCTAGTAGGCCGCGATATCACATTACTGTTGCAGGTTGCAGTAGAAGAGGAAATTTTGCATTTTGTGGAACGCTCACTGGATTCAAATAAACGGCGATTAGCTGCATATCATCACCTGTCAAAGACATCTGAGTGGAGAATAGTACATGACTAAACACTGTAACCTAGGGATCCTTAATCAGCTGCCCGCGGGTCACTTGCGGCCTGTGATATCATTTTTTGCAGCCAACTTATTAATGAAAAGTATAAAATTATTTAAAGAGAAAAAATTACAAGTACATACATATATTTTTTATACTCAACTAATAAAATAAATATTTTATTTGCGAATGTTACGATAGTTCATAATCTCTTTTTGCTTTTTACGTTACGAAAATTATTACGTTTTAATACAAAAGTATTTTGAACTAACAAATGACAACTTTAGTAGACAAGACAAATCATGCTCCCTCCACCAATGAATCAACAGATAACATACTTCACGAGAAATCCTAATCTCTAGTATGAGTATAAGAGTATAAGAATGAGCTAATATGAATATTTTAATATTTATTCAATCCTAATATTATCGGCACAGTATTGCGTCCCTCGAGCCAACAAAGGACAGACACTTTCGCCTTTGGACATAAAAAGGTTGAAGACCCCTGCTGTACCTCTTTCATTTGTAACCTGTGCAGGCGTTGAACACAGCTCTCGATTTCGAACACTGTAACACATTCTTCGAGTGGCTACTGCACCACTACAACACAGATCCACACTTCCTCAGAAGAATACTGACATTGGATGAAGAAACATTTACCGGAAACGGTAGTGTCAATCACCACAACCAGCCTATTTGGGCCGACACAAATCCTGGAGGTCCATTCGCAATATCAATTCTCCATCATCATTTTGGCAGAAGTGGGTGATATTCTACTTGGACCATATGAAATGCCTGTACAACTACGAGGTGAAATATACTTAAACTTTCTGCAGACCATTTACCCCCAACTACTGGAAGACGTTCTGCTATCAACACAGCTGAACATGTGGCTGCTTCAGGATGGAGCTCATGCACATTACAACCATCTAGTGAGACACCATTTGGACGAATACTATCCCAGGCGATGGATTGGACACAATGGGCCTATTGCATGTTTGGCGCGATCTACCGATCTCACACTTTGTGACTTCATCTTTGTGGGGCCACATGAAGGGAATTGTGTACGTCACACATCACAGCACGGGAGAACATTTGTGGAATGCAATTTTGGCTGCTGGAAATACGATCTGGAATATACCACACATCTTCCAAAGAACACGACAGTTGGTGTTCAGGAAGCCTAATCTATGCTGTGAATGCAATGGTGGACACTTCGAACATCTCCAATGAACATGGAATGTTCCACTGCCCAGGTCAATAAAAAACTCTACGACATAACAGTAGTCTTTGTCTGACCTGTCCCTCTCTCGATAAAGAAGCAGTCCCGGCAATATGTTGTTATAAGACTTTTAGTTTCTTTTTCAATGTAGATTCAACTGCGCCACTTTATTGTAGACAATTACACAGGGTGTCTACCGTCCGGGAAAATCAGGGAAAGCGGGAACTAGCCGGGAATTTGAAGTGACCGGGAAAAAACGGGAATAAGTCGGGAATTTGGTAAATTACAATAAAAATCCGGGAAAATGTTGTTTTACTCAAAATATTAAATACAATCATCATTAAATCAGTAAATTATGTGATTCAAACTGTCATATATATATTTTTTTGTAGCTGTGTAATATATTTTTAATTCCTAGTAAACCATGTTAATACAAATTTAAAAAACATGTTTATTTAAATTTTAAAACATTATTATTCATAAAAAGAAGATTAATAGAAAAACGAGGGGTAGGGGGAAGTTAGAAGGATGTGGCATACTTTTTAGTCGGGAATTTTAGGGAACGATCAGGGGAAATCAGGGAAAAGGTCGGGGATTTCATTGGTCAAGTTGAGTAGACACCATGATTACAAATCATCCTGTATAGGGAATGCCTATAGAGCATTTAAATATTATTTTAGTTTGGTTACAATACGTGTCATTATTATTATTATTATTATTAATATTACACTGAATCAAATAATACCAAGGTTTAAATAAAGTTTGATAATTTTGAATAATTATATTATATTCAAAACAAAACTCACTAAAGTCACAAGATAAACATAAAAATGTAAATATTGACAACTTCCGTGTGTTGAACCATGATCCTTCGCTTTGTATGATGTCTTTTCTTATAGACATAAAATTCTTTATTTGAGCAATATTATTCAATTAAAAAAAAACATTTACTCATCAAAGGTTACAAACCAGATACAATGGTCGGTAAAATTCTTCTAAGGATATGTTTTATTTAATCATGTTTGTAAAAGCTCTTGTACTTAAAAAAAGAATGAACTTTAAGTTTAAATTGTATGTGTATTTTATTTCAATTATTCAATAACATTGTGTTTAATCTAGGCTATGCTAAGTTTGTTTGGTTAAATTTTTAATCTACATGCTTCATATTTATTTAAAGTAATTAATCATAATTTAGTTATCAAAAGGGAAATAGGCTAGAACCTTTTTTAAAAATCATTCAGACAATTGTTTTGTATGCTAAACACTAAAAGTTTTTTTTGTTACTTTAAGTGGTTTTTTGGGCTGGGTAAAAATTTCAACTACCCTGATCTTAGCCAGGTGTAGTGGTGTTTTTTTCCCTAAATAGTTTCCCATTCTTTCTTCACATGTGTACAGATACATTTCCTTTAAATTATAGCTTTCATATCCCTGCCATATTATTGTAACCATGGTAGTTAAAATGTAGAAATCTTTAATGAGATGCTGTGCAAAATGACACTAATCTGACATTACCTAATACAGGTTTTTGAAGACATATTAGTAGTTTAGGAGAGTATGTTTCACCAAGGGTTATTGGGTCATCTAGGAATGGAATGAGCTTAAGGAGGGTGAGGAAAAAATTTAATAGCACAAATCAGTCCTCCCAGAGTAATAATATAAAACCACTTTTAATTGACCTGACTAGTATTCAACATATTGGTTGAGCTATTTACTAACCAAGTGAGTGCCAGGGCTTATACATGTCTTAAGTTAACAAATTGCATTCTGACTTAACATACATTGAAAACACTTTAAGAGAAGCAACTCACCAACACATGTACCAGGGATACGTTAACCCACCACGTCTTACTACTCATTCATGTTAAACACCATTTATATAGTGCCCTAGACTATTTTTCCACATAGTCACCACAGGAATTCAGACATTAGGTAGAGTGTTTGGATAGAAAGGAAGGGATAGTCCATGTAATATGTGATTAAATGTTTTAGACAAATGTGCGAAAAAGAGAAACATTAAGAGTTTTAAAAATAAAAGCATGTATGACTCGGTGTATTAATGCTGTTAAAGCGAAGAGAGAAGTAAGGATAGAGATGTGTGGAGAAAGTTAGTGAGGATGAATTAAGTACTGGGTTGTTTTTTGAGCTATATGCACAGTTTTAGGCTTACCCCATATGGGAACATCGTGATCAGTTAAGTATGTATGTAAGAATTTTTATAACTTTATTTATTTGACTTTTTTTTTTTAAATTTATTTGACATCTTTGCTAATACAAAGAGGAGGGGGGGATTTTTCTGTGCAAAGCTCTCAAATGTGTTGATTCATGTTCAGTTATTTCAGCAAACTGAGAATGTTATGCAAATTCTAAAAAAAAATCACACAAGTTGGCACAAATAGCTATTTAGAGTTGGTATTTCAGTAAGATTTTCCCTTCCTCTTCTACTGGACACAACACCCTCAATAAGGCCCTGCCCGACGTTCTCTAAAATATTTTTTTCTATCTCAGCCTCTTACACTGTTTGGGCTAAACACAGTTAATCATGACTTAGTATTAGGGATGTATAGGTATCATTTAGTTGAAATATAGCCACATTTGCATGTAGGAACATTAGGAAAACATTTAACTAAAACACTCAAAAGTACTGGGCCTACTTGCCAAGATTTGAACCCTTACCTTCCTGTTACTGGTAGACTACACTAAATGAGCTTGGTATTAAATTACGTGACCACCAATGCGGCTTTAAATGATAATAGTGAGTTTGTTATATCTATTCTTGAACAATATTTACTTTTTTGTTTGTTGTGGTATCTTTATACTTATGCATTCAATCATACATATATATATATATATTCCTCTTTCCTATTACAGAGGTAGGACAAATTAGTAGACTAGACTCTGATTTTTCTCAATAAAATATGAAAATAGCTTTGCACAATCACATTTTTAGTTAAAGTAGAAAGTAAATTTATTTAAATAAATTTTATTATATCTTGAGTTATTTTGTTACCTAAGTTTGCAATATTGATATGTATCATCTGTTTAAATTGGTTTGGAAATAAAAACCACTACTAATCAGTTTTACATGTTGTTTTAACTTCATTGTTGTACTGTAGAGAACAATTATTCAGATATTAATTTTAAATGTTCACTTTAGAAAATAGTTTTTGATGGTGTTTGTTACCATTTTTTAACAATATAGAATTGTTTTTAATACATTTATCTTGATTTTTGTGATTGATTCTTTAGTTTTGTCCTTGGCTTTCAAACCAGTAACATATGGAGGTTATGGGTAAGACAGCAGACCTTTCACCTAGGAAAATTGCCAATGTTAAAGTTCTATTAGAAGAAGATCGTTATACACAAAGCCAGAGCAGAGCAGTAAGATTAAAAATTTCACAAATATCTGCGAGTAGAATAAAACAGGCTTGCTATAAAAATGTAAACTATGAACCAAAGCTAGTTGTGATATGTGGACACAAACTAAAACGCAATGAAAGAATGCTAATAAAACTGAAGAATCTAACATTAGTTAATAGAAGAAGCACAAATAAACAACTTTGCAGCCAAATTAAGGAATATGGAGCCAACATTTCACTCAGAAGTGTCTGCAGAGCTCTAAAGAATGAAGGCCTAAAGGCACGCAGGCCTAGGAAAAAACAAAAAATTACGCCAGCAATGGCCAAAAAACAACTAGAATGGGCTAAAGGACTAAAGCATTGGACTGATGATGACTGCGCAAAGGTTAGCAATACATTTATGACAGCAAAAATTATTCTTAGTGTTTTAGGAGCTCTTGTAAAATGAATTTGCCTTCAGTAACTTTATATACGGTACTGTACCTATATTATAAAAATAGGCCTAGCCAAAATTTTAGTTATGTTGTGAATCCATCTTATTTCTGCTCTTATCAACAAGTTTTAGTATTTTTTCATACCAAAGGTCAACACAAAATGGCTATTTTGTTGCAGGTTTGCTTCTCAGATGAATATATTTTTCAAATATCTGATAAAACCTCACAATACATACGGAGAAGGGTAAATGAAGGGGTTCATCGCAATTGAGTGAACCAGACTGTTGAACATCCTACATCGGTCATGGTGTGGAGTGTAATATCAATATATGGACCAGGGAGGCTCTACATTGTTGAAAACACAATTAGGCAAGATCAATACTTAAAGGTATTGAAAACCATGCTGTTTCCCCAGGCCATAAATTGGTTTCCAAATGAATAATACATTTTCATGCATGATGGGGCACCATGTCATCAAGCTATCTCTTTGAAAACATTTTTGCAAAATAAAAGTATCAGTGTTCTTATATGGCCTGGTAATAGTCTGGATATGAACCCAATTGAAAACCTGTGGGCCATTGTTAAAAAAAGAATGCGTCAGCAAAAGCTCACTACTAAAGTAGGTTTGCTTGAAACCTTGATAAGAGTATGGCATCATAATGATGAAATACAGAAAAAATGTGAAAATCTTATTAACAGCTTGCCAAAAAAGACTAAAGTTGCTTATCAAGAATAAGGGTATGCACACAAAATATTAAAATGTGGAAAGATTGGTACATTTATTGATTATAACAAAATATACATAATAAATCACTTAAAAATCTGTTTAGTCTAATAATTTGTCATACCTCTGTATCTGGCTGGATTATTAGCATTTTAATCCATGTACACACTAGCGAATGAAATGGCGAACCTAATGACAAAGCAAGCACAGTCCTGCAACATTTCAGTGAACCTGCAACAAAAGCGCACAACATTTTCACAATCCATTCAATGTCTGTATTTCGGTGACCCATCAAAGATTTGCGCAAACTTGTTTCAACAAGTCTGGACAGATAAACATTTCAACGAACATATGACTTTATTTCAGTGCATTGCTAGCAGTCATTAAATAAAGTTGGTTTGTTTCATTTAGTATTATTTTTTCACCGAAAATGAAATGGTCTTAGTAGGACTATATAATTTAAAAGTTTATTGAACTTTACAAAATAACAATATCTATTAGGACCCTATAATACTATTTCCTAAGGCAGGACAACTTAAAACTAAATGATATTGGGTTAAAAGTTTTTAAAGATTGCTCACAAGGGCTTGACTTGTCTTAATAAGATATGCTAGATTAGGGGTGGCCAACCGCTTTCTCCGGCATGCCACTATTTATATTGATTAAAGTGAGCATGCCACTCTACCCCTAAGCCTCTACTCTTAACCTTACCTACCACCACTGCCCTGTGAAAAATACAATGAATTATATTAAACCTTTTTGAAACAATCCTAATACCTTTCAATCCCTGAGTGAGGTAGGGATAGTTCTAGCTTATTTATATCATCTTTAAGTAAATATTAAAAATAAAAAATGTATAATGAAAACACAATCCTAAATACAAAACACTTATATTAGAAATATTAATGGCAATCTAGAAATAATTTAATATTCTTTTTAAAAACAACTTGAATAACAAAGTGATATTAAAGTAACACATTCATTACATAATAATTGTATAGGCCTAATTATGTTTCATTGATAGCAACAGTATTAGTAAAACAAAAAATACTAGATTAAATCACAACTGGTTTTTAATAAGAAAACATTAAAATCAAAATAAAAGGCTATTTAAGTTCTTAGTTAGGTCTTTAAATCTCTTTGGCATTCATGTGTTTATAACTGTTTGGTTTGGTTGTCAAAGTATCAAGAATCAACACTACACCATTTCTCCTCCTGCACTTTCTTCCACTCTCCTCCTCTCACTTGCACATTTGCTGCAATCTGTTCCTCCCATCTCTTCCTTGGTCTTCCTTGTGTTCTCTTCCCTACATACTTCATATCCATTAATCTTCTTAGAATGCTCTCCCCTTGCATCCTCATTACGTGTCCATACCATCTCATCCTAGCTTCCTCTACTATCACTATCTCAGTACCCCAACTTTAGACCTTACATATTCATTCCTAATCCTATATCTTCTTGTGACAGCTAGCATGCTCCTCAAAAACTTCATTCCCATGGTCTCCACGTTCCTTATTTCTCTTTTATTCAAAGTCCAAGTTTCCACTGCAAACATTACTATGGATATGAAGTGTGCTCTATACAGCACTTCCTTACACTTTAGGGGCACTTCTCTTTTCCATAGTAGGTCTCTTACACACCAACAGAAAACCTCTTCCTGCTGCCCTCGTCTCACTTATCTCTGCTGCCCTGTACTTCCCCTTCCTTTTCCCCCCATGCCACAAAGTCATCTGCAAACATTATTGCTTTCATTTTATCCTCATCCAGTTTCCCTGCCACTCTATTAATTATCATTTCCATCACAAATACAACTAGTAATGTTGAGAGGAAACTTCCCTGCTTGACTCCATTTTTTTAATTGGAACCATTTTGTCCACCCTCTTTCCATCTTTACAGAACTCACATTATGGTCATATATTTATTCCTCTTTCTACTCCAGCCTCCTCCATTACTTTCCATACTTTATTTCTATCCACACTATCATAGGCCTTTTTTTAGGTGTCCTAGTGGTTTAGGGGTAAGGTGTCAGACTTCTGTGCTGGGGGTCCGGGGCTCAATCCTCAGTCCCGGCACATATTTATCTGATTGCCAAACCCTTCCTTCACCTCTGACTGACAAGACGTGTATTAATCACAACTTGTTAACGTGTGGACGGCCAGGCCTCCACCGTGGTTCGGATCCCACGTTAAACTGTAGTTCCTCCATTTCATCTCACAATCCCCCTACCATTACACATTAGCATAGGTGCATACAACCCAAACTGGTAGTAAGATGCGGTGCTAATAATAATAACCTAGGATTTTCTACATCCATAAATGCCATTACCAGATCCTTTTCAAACTCATTTCTCTTTTCCATCAACTGTCTAATTCCAAAAATTAAATCTTTCGTCAACCTCTTTTCTCTGAACCCACATTGCTCCTCTCCATCTTCCCTTCAAGCTTTTCCTCACTCTCCTTTTCAGAATCTTTAAGTACATTTTCTTGCATTGACACATATTGTTATGCCTCTATATTCACACCTCTTCCTCTCCCCTTTCTTGAATATTGGTAATATAATACCTTTTGTCCAATCCTCTGGCCCTTTCTTCTCCCATCCTCTGGCCCTTTCTTCTCCCTCCACACTGCCTTTGCTACTCAATACCACCACTGTAAACCCATTTCTCCTACTGCTGTTACCATTTCCACCGAGAGTTTGTCCACTCCTGGTGCCTTTCCCTTATCTCATTCTTTTTAAGGCCTCTTCTACCTCCTTCCATGTTAGATCCACTACTTCCTCCTCGATCTCTCCGTCCATTTCCATCTCTACTTCTTCCACCCGTACCACTTCTTCCTCTTCAGGGTTACCCAATCTCTCAAAATATAATTTCCACTGCTTCTTTACCTCCTCATCCCTCTCCAAACAAATATATTAATAATTATAACTATTAATAAAATTAATATTAATAATTGACTTAGTCCATTGGTAATGGTTCTCAAAGAGACTTGCAAAGTTACATGAAAACATAAATTTAATTTTAAAGATTTTATGAGTCTGGACAAATTGTTTTCAAAATGTCCCTTTTCCAAAGTGACTAAAAATAGTTAGAGATATTAAAAATTAATTTTAAAAAAGTCTGAAAATTTATTCCAAAAATTGAATTTAGAATATACTAATATCTGCCATAGAGGTTCTCTTGTAATCGCTTCTCCAAGCGAGGGGTTTTCTAGTTGTAATCTGAGCTGATGCATGCACAAAAGATAGCCCTGAAATGTGCTATCCCTTGCCATCTTGGAAAACCCTCAGTCATTTGTACTTTTTTTTTTTTTTTTTTGCCGGAAGGAGTTAGTCATCGTGTCCATGGTGATCTTTATGGATGATAGTTGAAAATAAAATTAATAAGAGAATATGGTAAGTAGAAGAGAAATTGTTTAGTCAGTTGGGATAATATTTAGGATTAATATGGTGGTGTATCGGTGTAGTTAGGAAGATTTCGTCTTCTTCTAGCTTGGTAAGCTAAATTACTGAGTTGAGCCTCAAGGAGAAACTAAGAGAATTTCACAAAGAAATACCACCGATAACTAAAGCAATGTACTTGACGCCAAATAAGGTTATATAATTAGTATAGATCATACATACAGACATTCACATTATATAACATTAATTAGTAATTACGCTAGGTATTTGGCAATACCAGTCGATGGTAGGTAATAATGAAGCATCCCTCTCACCAATATCTAAAGATATTCCAAATCTAAACATCAAAGGATGGCTAGGCTTGGTAAAAAGGTTTACTTACGTACATAAAACTGCTGGCCCTTGCCAGCAACCCAACAGCATAGAGGAGACTTAGCACCAAACTTCAAAATCAAGTTTTGTAGGCCTCAGATAGCTCAGGTGCTTCGAGATTGCAAACTTATCGTATGGGACGAATGTACTATGTCACATAAAGGGGGGGGGGATAGAGGCTCTAAATCATAAGCTGCTGGACATTTGCAGCTGTCAAGCTGATGGGTGGTGTTACTGTCTTGCTGGCGGGGGACTTTAGGCAGATCCTGCCAGTAGTAACCCGGGGGACCCGAGCCAATGAAGTCAAGGCCTGCCTTAAATCATCATACCTATGGCTGAAAATTCAAAAGCTGTCACTAAAGAAAAATATGATAATTCATCTGAAAAGTGATAGCATGGCTGAGGAGTTTGCATACAATCTGCTAGAATTGGAAGATGACAAGGTGAAGGAGATAGATGGAAAGATAAACCTTCCTTCTAGCATGTCGAGTAGCTGTGCAATGAAAGCAGACTGCAAGTGAAGGCCCTCCATCGCAACCTGATCGAGGCAACTATCTCCATAGGGTGTGGTTATGGGCAAACAGTATTTATACCACGCATTCCCTCATTCCTTCAGATTACCCCTTCGAGTTTAAGAAAGTCCAGTTCCCCCTGAAAGTCTGCTTTGCAATGACCATCAACAAGGCTCAGTGTCAGACAGTGAAAAAAGTGGGGGTTGATTTAAGGGAAGACTATTTCTCCCACAGCCATCTCTATGTAGCATTCTCCAGGGTGAGCACACTGAGGAGCCTGGTTGTTCTGGCGCATGAGGAAAGGATGGCTAGCATTGTATACCAAACAGTCCTTTCACAGTAGGAAGCCATATAGGGAATATGATATGGCAGTGAGCAAGGGGGTCTGATAACCAAAATTCTCCAACCAAATCATGATATGGCAGTAAGAAAGGGGGTCAGCCATCCTAAATTCTCCAAACAGATGGCAGTAAGAAAGGGGGCCTGCCAATCAAAATTCCGTGACCCGAACATGACAGATAGACGATGTATAGTCACCTCCTCGTGGTGTCTCTCGGGTAACGCTAAGAACTATAACAGCTATCACATAATGTCTACCAGTATCACACTATTATATACATAAAAACAATCACTGACAATAAGCTACCAAAAATACAAAACCCGCGCGAAGCACGGGCTATTGGCTAGTAACTTATAAAGTTAGCTTTGCTTATTTATTGAGGTAACATTTTTAAATGCCTCACATGATGAGCTTGGCATGTTTTGGTGGGATCTGATAGATTCTAGAGCCTCACCGAGACAAGTATGAGGAACTATCCATTTAGGTGCTTGTTTTGCTGTGACCTTGTTGACCGCAGAACTATAGGGGAAACATTTGCACATTACTTTATCGCCAACAAAAACATTCACAGGGAGACGACCCTGTTTGTAAGCTGAGGCCACTTTTCTCTGTGACTTCAAGTTCTGAAAGTCAAACTTACACTTTTCAGAGTATCAAGTGTCACCCGAGCCCTCCACCAGAGTGTCAAAGTCCCACATTGAAGAGAGGGTGGTTTAATTCCCTGCTCAAAAGTATTGAAGCGAGAGACACTCCAGTCAACCCATGAATGGCATAGTTTAAGGCTAAATCCAGGAAGTCCAGTACACTCTTGCAGTGGACTAACTGTAGTAAATGCTCAGAACAACATTAAGGTTCTAATTGTATCTCTCAACATGGTTAAGAGTTGGTGGTGACGTTTCTAATATCCCATGCTCCACATGTCCTTAAAGGACTTTGACATAAATTATTGGCCATTGTCACCCACAAGTTTATGCGCAGCCACTAAGATGGTCCATATTCCTCTGGAAAGTTGTAGTTACCCTCATGTTCCAATGAGGATTCATAATTTCAAATTTTGAGAATGTGTAACGTTATAAAAAGACTTACCATTTGGAGGACTTCGCTTTGTTCCTGGCTCAAGGACCACGGACAATCTAACTGGGTTTGCCACTCGAAGTGACTATGTGCTGGTGCAACAACAAAAACATACAAATGTGGCAGAAGATATACATAGACTAATATGATTTCGTGGAGTTCTTGTTTGACGCTAGCTTGGTTCAACATCACGCGTCATGTTCTTCCCTCTCTCTTGCACCTCTGTCCTGTCTTGTTCCCATTGGTCGCTAACCCCACGATCAAGAATGTATTATCTTTTATGCGCATGTTGTAGGGTAGTGTAGGTATCTATGATCGTATATATTGGCTTGTTATAATGGTTTTATTTTACAATTACACTTGGTTCTAGTTGGCTATGGAGGCCACCCTTAAGGTGATTATCTCTTGTTTGCTCTTCACACTCCACGATGCTAGAAGGCGAGATCATAGAGGCTAGATAATACCATTGCTTTAAGGGGATAGTTTGTATGTGGTTATAATTGTCTGTATATTTCTTGGGCTTCGCCCTTGTACATTAAGGAGACAATTTGGAATTAGTTATTATTGATCACATGTATAGTTCTTGTGCTTCACGCATGTTTTTTAAGGGGACAATTTGCATTTGGTTATAGTTGTCTGTACATTTCTTGCGCTTTGCGCTTGTACATTAAGGAGACAGTTTGGATTTAGTTGTGATTGACCACATGTATAGTTCTTGCGCTTCACGCATGTTCTTTAAGGGGACAATTTGCATTTGATCATAATTGTCTATATTTGTTGCGCTTCGAGCTTGTACATTAAGAATGAGGTTTACTTGCAAATAACATTGAAATGACCTTCAAATTTAAAGGTAACTTGTAAATGGTGGTTAGGTAGTTTCAGCCTTGAAAGGTCTCAGACACTCTAGGTTTGTGAATAACTGAAAAGATAGAGATTGGATGAGTTGGGTGGGGATGTTGAACTTTGGCATTGAGCTACAGCTTATTAGTTTCGCGGAAATACCTGAAATATATTTCCTTTTCTTGAGGATAGTAATTCTATCTACTTGTCAACTTCCCGTAAAAGAAAAGAGTAATATTTATTTTAGATATTCATTCATATAAATTTCTCCAAATATAATCCATATTTAAAATAATGTAATGACAATAGGAAGGTATCAAAAAATAAAAATAATTTTGGCGTGGTTACAGAACTAGTGATGCATTTATTCATTAAAGTATTGAATTTAATGTAACAAACATGAATAATACATTTTTATTTGATACATTTTGCTATGCATTTAAATAACTTCCAAAACTAACCACAAACACAAACGTTTGTTTAGAATGTACAAATCATTCTAAGCGCACTATTAAAGTAGCATATTACTTATAATTAATAATATATATTTCTTTTTTGTTTAGTATTTCAAGTGACAGGTTCACTTTTACATGTTTATTTTCCAGTTTGATACTTTACCAAAAGTAAAATTCTGCTAAAATTGAATAAACAACTGTATTTTTGTGTTTTTTCTTCCAAATTTGTAATCAATATTTTGAACCTTTTTGAACTCAAAATACCCATAAAATCTAATGGTTACATTTTAATATTCATTGCACATACTTTTTTTTAACAAACAGTTTGGTCCTATAAACTAGTAGCTTTTTTCTATGAACGCCTAAATATACCAAAAATAGCCGTTAACACTTGAAATGTAACCACTATTGATGAACCAAATTTAGTTTAGACAAGATACACCTTTTATTTGATCAAAATAATTGATCATATTGGACCAAAAACAGCCTGTTTGGTCGAGTCACTTTAAATGTACCATATGTATATAATTTATACTCCAATCAATAGGCATCTGGACTAAATATCAGGTTCTGGTTTTCTGGTGACAGTGAGGTCAAGGTTCGAATTCCAGATAGGTGCAATGAGAGTGTTTCCTAAATTGTTTCCCTCTTTTGCTCCACGCAAATGTAAGTACATTTAATTTAAATTTCACCTTTATCTCCAGCTACTCAATTAGCAATATTAAATCCGGATAACCTGAGCGGGTGTTATTTAGGTGTTTTGTACACTTTAAAATGTACATTACATTTTATTTAGATTTTTGTTTAGCACAACGTCTTACTACCCGCCCGGGCTATACACATTATGTACTAATTACGCTAGTGTGTTAGGTATGAGTAAGGTTGAGTATGGATGAAGTGACCAGCATTTGGGCTAAAGGAAAGTTTGAAACTACTTGAGAAAATACACCCTCAGTATAGCCATTCAGGGATTCGAGCCCCGTTCTCTCCGTCATTGGCAGTCTAGTATATTGCTACCCTTAGACCTTTCGATCACCGAATTGGGTTAGGGTAGTTTGAGTGCATTGTAACAGGGATGAGGTGAGAGGTTTATGGAAATATAATAGTAAAATTTGCAGGATGATAACACTAGTCTGCATGATATCAGATGATTGAAAATTATGTGTGTTTTTGGCTCACTTTTTGATGCTGATTCCAAAACTGTTCTTAATTTTCTTCTATCACCTACAGTTTTTTCACAATGGACCTAAGTTGATTTCCAACATTTATCGCTGAGAGCATTATATGTGCCAGTAGGTAATGCATAGTGTTTGAGGAAAATTTCGCAATATAGACCTGCAAGCCTTTAGGTTGGCACAACTGCTGCTGCTAGGTGTCCTTGTCTGACCTTGGAAGTTTTGTGACTCTGAGACGCTTGCATTTCCATAAATGTTCTCATTGTATTTCATATTGTGTTTGCATTTCCAACGCTGTTCTCAGTTGATTTCCCTATTGTGATTGCAGTTATAGTAGTAGTCTCACAATGTCTACATGCAAGTGTGTGAACAATCCAAATGTTTTTTGTTACATTTGTGGACAGTATGTAGTGCTTAAGCAAAGAACGGACATAACAGACTTTGTGAAGAAAGTTTACTATGCTTATTTTAAGTGAAGCTTGGCGACCCGGATAAGGCATGGACAGACAGTTTACAACTATTGTGTTGATAGGTTAAGGTTATGGGCAAAAGTTAAGAAGACGTGCATGCCGTTTGCATTTCCTATGGTGTGGAGGGAGCCTAGATACCACCTTAATGACTGTTACTTCTGTTTGGTTAATGTTCAGGGGTGCAATTCAAAAAATAAGCAAATTGTGTATCCAAACATTCCTTCAGTTATTAGGCCAGTTCCACATGGAGAAGACCTGCCTGCCCCGCTTTCTCCAGTTATTTTAGAGAACATGGCAAAAGATGATGTTGGAAGTGAGCGTGATGTAATCTCTGAAGCCGATAGTGATGATGTCTACAAGCCTGAAGACAACTTTACTCCACAAAGGTTCTCTCAGAGGGAACTTATTGATTTAGTACGTGATCTGAGTTTGCCTAAGGAATCTGCAGAACTACTTGGCTCCTGGCTTAAAAGTAAGAATCTTCTGGCACCAGGAACACATTTTTCATGGTATAGACACAGAGGACAAGAACTAGTTCCTTTATTTTCAAAGAACGATTCCTTGGTTTACTGCAGTAACACAAACGAGTCAATGAACTGTTATGGCATTGAACATGATTCTAATCAGTGGAGACTTTTTATTGGCTCATCTATGAGGAGCCTCAAAGGCGTGTCACTGCACAATAGGAATGGGAATGTGGATGGGTCTCTTCCTGTGGCCCATTCAGTTGAAATGAAAGAGACATTCGAGAACATGAAGTTACTGTTAACAAGTTTCCAGTATATGGAACACAAATGGCTAATCTGTGGTGACTTCAAAGTTATAGGAATTCTATTAGGACAACAAGCTGGGTACATGAAACTGCCTTGCTTTCTATATGAATGGGACAGTCGGGCAAAGCAAAGGCATTGGAGTGTTAGAGTTTGGCCAGAGCGGAGGAATTATGTGTCTGGAACTAAAAATATCTTGCTTGAACCGTTTGTAAACCCCCAAAAAGTCTTGCTTCCACCAATACAGATCAAATTGGGCTTGATGAAGCAGATTGTAAGGGTTCCACCATTAGATGGGCCCTGCTTCAAAGGCCTTTCTATGAAATTTCCCTTCAACACACAAGAAAAATTGAAAGCTGAAGTTTTCGTTGGTCCACAAACCCGCAAACTGATGAAGGACGAAGATTTTGAGAAAATGATGAATGAGAGAGAAATAGACGCATGAACTAACTTCCAATCTGTTAGCGAAAACTCTCTAGGGAATAACAAAGATCCAAATTACAGGAACATTGTTGAAACAATGTTGGAAAACTTAGAGAAGTTGGGTTGTAACGTGAGTGTAAAAGTACACTTTCTACACTCCCATATCGACTACTTTCCGGAAAATCTGGTGAAAAGCAAGGTGAACGCTTTCACCAAAATATTAAGGATTCTTTAGAGTATTAGGACAGGTCTCTACAGTATTTAAAAAATGTGTTTGTAAAAAAAAAAGTCTTGTCTTTGAATATATTTGTGCTTAAAATAGGTAAAATCTTGAAAACATAACCTTTCAATTTGTGTAAAAATCTGACGTGATAGAAAAAAATGAGTCATTTCTAGAATCAGCATGAAAAATAGATTCAAGAACACCAACTTCCGAGAAAAAATTTAAAAATGCAGACTAGTGTAATTATTCCCAGTGCAACTGGCTAAGTTTTGAACCTTGACCTCTTTGTTAACGTTGACCAATTCTAAACCAAGACTGATGTATTAGACCTCACGGGGATAGTATTTACTGTGTTGTTTTTAATTTCAAATTCTGGCTTTTGGCATAGTACGAGTACAATCTGTTGTGGTTGTGTCTTGACTTGTAAAGTTGAACGTTCTGGAACCTTTAAGTCATTGATTAACATTATGGCCTAATACAAACAATAATATTGTGTGTTATGATTATTTTATATTTATTTAATAAATTCAGGATAAAAATAACAATTTTAAACCTAATCCAGTCTATTTTACATTGTATTATGTCACCATCCCTTGCCACCCACATTATTTTTGCGACCAAAATTGACAAATATTGTATTATAAACTATAACTAGTGTTATTTAATAAGTATTGATACTGTCTATTAAAATTGACAGCTATAGGTCACGTGACCTGATGGGTGCATACATGAAAGTAGATCTATTTATTTTTATAGTGCCTTCTTATGAAAACTTGACTCTACTATCCACTGATTTTTGGAGGAATGACATCTAGAAGGTCTTTTTTCTTACTACATACCACTATATAGTAGAATTCTTGATAGGAAAAATGGCCTCTCGGACAATAATTCCTACAAAACTCGGTGGAGCGCTTTAGTTTACATTGAGAATTTCATACTACAACCGTAACCTCTAAGAAATTAAACTTTTTTTTAAATGTTATGTTGTTTATTAATATAAATTGAGAAGAAGTGGATCTTAAATTTTTTAAACTCTGGCCACCATTTTCACTAGAGCATATGACTTTTCCGGCTAAAATATTAGCATATCTAATATTATAAATTAAGACTAAATAATTATTGTTGTTCATTGTTTTATTTGAGGTTGAATCAGATATATTTTTAACTGATTTCATATTAATTACGATCATTGATGTATTATTTTCCGAGTCCATGTAATGATTGGTTTAAAAACAAATGTGAATGGTTATTACTATTAATCATACTAACTAAAAATTCTCTTGGATTATATAAGATTCGATAAAATGTAATATAATATAATTCACATTATGGATTATACACCGGTTACGAAATACCTCAGACTTGGAACATACACTGTACACAGTCAAAGTATACTAATGATCAGGAGGACAAAGGTGTCGGGTCCGTCTTGCCTGAGCTATAGCTCAGAGGTACAGCAGTCTTTTCACCATAGGAGTGAGTGGTGGTAACTGACCTCTAGCAGAAGTTTTATTTTACTGCAAACATTGATTGAAAGTCACTCATATTAATTAACCTATGTGTAAATATTTATTATTTGCTTAATAATTGATGATAAAGTAGTTTTATCAAACGCTTCCAATTAATACTTCCCTTGGAATTACTGAACTAAAAAACTACTGCTAGCTGTCATTTACCACTCTTCCTATGTTGAGTCGACTGTATCAGGAATGTCAGTACTCGAATCCTAGTCTGATTTAGCAAGTGTGGGTATCTGACATTGTATCCCACAAACTCTCCCTCCTTCCAAATGCTAGTACCCTTCCTTTAAATTCTACCTTTCCTAAATTATAACCACGCCATTTGTGAAAGAAACAGATAAATATAAATTTTATTTCCTAAATGGCTCTCTACGAAAATGTGGGTACACTTCCTCAAATAATAACCATCCTCATCCTTGACCCAACAGAGTAATTAGTACATATGCGTACAACCTAAACGGGTAGTCATACCCGGTGTTAATAAATAAAATAAATATAAAGAGTAGTTGGGTGCGTATCATATGATAAGGAAATGGGTAAAAACTATGTTGCCTAAGCAACTTAAATAAAAAACACAAATTTTATGTGATATATATTATTAAATTTTAAAGTCTAATATGTTCAAATTTACTTTAAGATAGTTTAATTTTTTTTAAATAACGTCATTTAAGTTGTTTTTTTAAAATGGAAATATCAAAATGTCAAGGAATTACTAGATGGCATAGATTAGAATGCTAGGTATTTTAAAATGTTCTATAAACCTGTAGGATTGTTGCATGTGTTTCCACTCCTAGGAAGAAATATGCCTTGGTTTGACCCTCAATATAGTTCAGTTAGGGCAGATATCATTTACAAACAATGCATATTACTACCCTTTCGGAATACCCGCACATGTACACTAATAGAATAGGGATAAGAAAGATAGAATTTAGAGAAAGTGTACTTTAATTTTTCTAGATGAAGAGTGGGAAATCATTTATGACTAGCTACCTCAGTACAACCACTGGGATTCAAAACCCATCCTCTCTGTCACCGGCAAGCCAGCCAAGAGGAGACTGACACTTTTTACCACGCGATAAGTGGTGTGAATTGTAAGGGCCATTCTTAATTGTTTTTAATTTTCTTAAAAATTATTTGCTTGTGTATTTTCTCTTAGCTTCCCTCCTCTACGGATATTATCTTTTGAGTTTCTCGACACTTTTTAAAATTCAAACCTCTCTGCTTTTTTTTTGTGATCAGAAGGATGGTTTTTCCCATTCTTTTTCACCATTTTGAAAAAAAAATCGCAACAAATTATATTATTATTATTATTATTATTAGCACCATGTCTTACTACCCGTTCGGGTTATACGCACTTACGCTAATGTGTAATGGTAGGGTGATTATGGGATGAAATGGAGGACCTACAGTTTAACGTGGAATCCGAACCACGGTGGAGGCCTGGCATTCCTCACATTCACAAGTTGTGATTAATACACGTCTTGTCAGAGGTGAAGGAAGAGTTTGGCAATCAGATAAATCTTTGCCGAGACCGAGGATTGAACCCTGGACCCTCAGCACAGAAGTCTCACACCTTACACCTAGACCACCAGGTCTTCATTCCAACCAATACAGCACTAGCACCTGACGAACTTTGTGTCGGTGCTGGCTTGTTAGAAACTTTTCAGGTCTTAGAAGAGTATTGAAAGATAACCGAGCCCTCCCCCTTCTCCCCTTCTGTAACCAACCAAGCGTACTTAATGGGGTTTTGACAAGAAAAGAATGGAGGTAAAGTGACCTATCTCCAATGTAATATTAAATCGAAAAGACATGAAAATGTTTTTTTTTGGGTTTATTCGGTTTTTTCATATATAAACACCCAATTATAATTGTACTGTTGCAAGCGTAAACTAGTTGCGGTAATTAATGCCAAGTTAAAAAAAAATTAATTTCTTTCTCAAGTAATAGTTTGAAGCTCAAACACATTTATTAATTTATATCTAATTTTTTATCTAATTATTCCATGGTTTTATTAAATTTTGAGTCTGTCATAATCGTTTTGCATATTGATACCTTAAATTTGACACAATAAATATTTTATTATCATTCATGATAGTTGAGATATCATCAGAATAAGAATAACCTTTGGGTAAATGGGTGAAATGCAGGTTGCGGGCTGCCCCTTCAACTGTAAATCTCCTTTTTAAGGAGACAGTTTGGATTTAGTTATGATTGACCACATGTATATTTCTTGCACTTCGTGCATATACCTTGAGGAGACAGTTAGCATTCATCTATAATTGTCAACATTTTTCTTACTTGCGCTTCATGCTCGTGCTTTAAGGGGACACTGTTCTCAGGTCATGTTCTACAGGATATGTTTTGCTAGAGCTGGATATATTAAATTAAGGGTGCTATTTTGCTCATGTTATATGATTCTAGAAATAGGGCATGTATTTCAAGGGAGATTGTGTCCATTGTCATAAATTTTAAATTTTGGCATGCCGCCCTTAATGGTGCATATGGACTCGGCTCAGTGAAGCCATGACTTTGGCCCTAAGTACAGTTTTGTTTCAAAGATTTTCTTTAATTCGCTCTGAAAAGCTATCTATTTTTATTAATTTCATTGCATCAATTTTTGATGTGAAAATAAAATTAGTGTTACCTAGAAGGTTGTTTTTTATTTTTGGGTACAAATGCATCCAACAGGACCAAAATACGCATGTAAGGGAATTGGGTGACAGGCTCATCAAAGTCCACAAACCTTTTCCCATGGTGATTGGATAACATCAGCCGAATGTAACCTAACTCGAGTGATCTGAGTAGGTTTAGCCATAAGACAGGGTTCACGTATACTCGCCCCATCTCTAACATTGCCATATTTAGTACAGAAGAACTCCTTTGAAAACTTTCTATGCATTCTAAAAACACTTAAATGCCTCCCAAACATGAAGTTCTGAAAATAGCTCAATAACACAGGTGTAATTTTTTCAGGGACTAAACTTTTTCACTCTTTTCCCCTGGAGCAGAAGTGACTAAAAGACCTTTGTACAAGTTGACTTTCCTCTTCTCTAATCTACCGATGAGGTCGCTACAGTAGGGAACGACCCTCGTGTTGACAAATGTAGAGTAACTCCAGGATTGTATCATATAAACTTGGTCCTTTTCAGCACAAAAGTTAATAGGTTCCCACCCACATTCATGTGGGTAAGAGTGTTAGCACAACATTATGCTTATCAGAAATGTGGTGAGTGGAGAACTTAAATTGCGAAAGGTGCAAAATACATCTGCCTATCTTGCCAAGCTGCTTAGGATTATTCCACATCCAGGCAAGAGCCATATTATCTGTAAAAAGCTCATATTCCCTTTGCTCCAATTTCACTACTTGAAACACACATGCTCAACACTCCTTTTCATTAGCATTGTTCTGAATATTCTGTCTGTCATGTTTTTGCTCGCAAAGGCTATGAGAAAAAATCTCTCTAGGTAACGTTGGGACGATATGGCGCTGAGTGCAATGAAATTATTGTCTACCTTGAGATGAAAGGGTAAAGAAAAATTCGGCTTCCTGAGCACTTTAAAGGAGATAACGTATTTTTTAGGGCATCGAATAATTTTTTTATGCCCTTTCCAGCAAAGGTTTCACCCTTTTGTTCTTAGTGAGTTTAAGAATGAAGCTAATTCAGAAAACATGGGCACAAACCAACTCTCTTCAGGGATTTTCTGTAAATGCGGATATTGTCGAGATAATTGAAAACAAATTTAAATTTAATACCAGAAAAAGTATAATTAAGAACATGGCTGAGGGCTTGATTGTCCACACTGATACCTAGCGAGGCTCTATTGAACTTGTACACTTGTCACAGTGTAACAAAAGCAGTGTAGGGGAAAATTTACATTGAAGTCAATCAAATTTAAACTCTTGCGCCTAAGCATTGAAAGGCTGACTCTACGCTAGGCATTGAGTACTGGTCAAACTTGATTTGTTTATTGACTCTCTGGTTATTAACAGTCAACCCTTTTATAGGAATTATGAAGGCAGTACTTACAAAAGTAGATTCTGAAAGATGAGTAACTCCATTATTCTGCATAACCTAGTCTAGTTCCCTAAATATCTGCATTTTAGGAGGGGCACAGGAATAAGAACCAAATCTGACAGTTTTATTGTCCTCAAGAACAATGTCATAGGGAAGGATGTCACATATGCCCCATATTGGATTTATGACTTCAGAAAAATAGTTGAGAATGGGGCTCATATCGGCTAAATTTTTTTAGAATAACAAATGCCTGTGCTGCAGCAAAACACTTGGCATGAAAGTAAAGGAAATTTGACATATAAAAATTCTTTTCGTCTATTTACATGATGCTGATGAATAAACATTAAGAATATACTTATGCTTAAAACATATAAGCATTTGCTTGCTGTCGAATGAATAAAACCCTAAGCAAATGCTTATTCTCAAAGAAAATCCTGCAGAAAAAAGCATTGGCTGGAAATTTAAAGCATATGATAAAACTGTTGAAGTATATGCTTGGAATCCAATGATTAAAGTTCAGCAGATACTAACTTTTACTAGTATCATCTAAGAAATCTTTGAGGTAGCTCATTCTGTGCTTGAAGGATAGAAAAAGATTGCATTCATGGCCGCTTTTATGAATATTCATAAAACTAAAGTTTACCGGGGTAGGAAAGATACAAATGAATGTGACTACAAAAAATTGTATCGTTTTGATGAGGTTAGTGTGCAGTGGTTATGTAATTATTTCTTAGGTGAAATAGCAGAAAAAAGAGTTGGTGCTTTAACCTCAAAAGACCAAATGAACATTTTTTTACGATACGTATGGATAAGAACCTGGATATTAAGATGGGGTCGGAGGAAAAAAATTGGTGTTCATCAGAGTATATTAAGCAAAGTAGTAAAATATGTTATGGAAAAAATACTGCAAACTGCCGGAAAGTGGATAAAATTCCCAAGCATGCCTAATGAATTCAATATTGCCAAAGAAAAGTGGTTCCAAAAATATGAATTTCAATTTTCTTAAGGTGCTATTGATTGCACGCATGTTGAAATCCCAAAATTTGAAGAACATGGGGATGAATATGTCAACAGGCAAGGATTTACAAGCATAAATGTGCAGTTAACATGTGATGTTAGTGAGATCTTCACTAGCCTTTATGCACAGTGGCCAGTTGATGTATTTGTTACAAAATTCAGCAACAGACTGCTTGTTGCTAGAGGGAAGTGGTTATCCACTATGTTCTTGGCTCATGGTCCCATGTAAAAACCCACATAACAACAAATAAATTAAATTTAACAAGATATTATGTATTATTATTTATTATTATTATTATTATTATTATTATTATTATTATTATTATTATTTAGCACCGCGTCATACTACCCATTCGGGTTATACGCTTAAGTACTAATTACGCTAATGGATTAGGAATTGGGAAGGTTGAATAGAGGAAGTAAACCTGTATTTGCGTGGAGGGAGAGTGGAAAACCATTTAGGAAAAACCACCCCCAGTTCACCCGACCGAGGTTCGAACCTCGATCTCCCCGTCCTCGGCAGTTGGGCTCAACACGACTAGCGCGTTAGCCAACTACGCCACCGAGGCGGGTAAGATATTATGTAGCGAGAGGGTATTATTGAAAGATGTTTTGGTCAATTAAAAGCCAGATTTCCAATTTTACAATATAAAGTAAGAAGAAACATTGAATCAATAAATGGTACTGAACTTCACAAGGACTTTCTCACTCCATTGTTTAAAAATGGAGATATTTACTAAAAACTCGTAATATATGTGAAACAAAATAATATACACTACCAAACCCGAGCAAAAATTATGTTATACTTATGTTAAACATTTTTTAACTTCCAGATTTAAATTTTATGGTTTTCTAAAGAATTAAAGTCCTCGCTAGTATATTTGGACAAAAAAAATGGATATTGGGTCCACAAGGGTCAATACTTCGTATTAAAATTTTGACCTCCGTTTAAAATTTTTGACATTTTATTTGGAGTTGCACATCTTATTATTATCACATTTTTATTAAATTCCTCGTTTATAAATTTAGACCAATAAAAAAGGTAAATATTGACTATTGAGTCTAAAATGATAGAGATAGATCTTTGCTGTACAAACATTCTCCCAAAGAGGGTCAAGAAAAAAGAACATAAAACTTTTGAGAGATTTACTTATCTACTTAGTCCATGGAATTAGAGAATTATTGTGCTATTACTTAGGTAGTATCTCTGTGCAACTAAGGCTCACAAAATTGTATTAATATATTTGCCAATATCTCAGAAACTATTGATTTTATAAAGATTTATTTCAAATAAAAGTTTTTTATTTTTAATAGTAGAACAATTTTGCAATGACAGTTATTTAGTATCTTAAATAGTTGGGGAGATAAGGAAATCTCCGCTGCTGTAAAGTACCCTAAAAATCATTTTCATAGGAAAATGAAACTAGCCATGAATTTTAATAAAAATCGTTTGAGCTGATTTTGACAAAATGGATTTTTCTTATCTTTTCATCCTTTATTAAACTACCCTTAATTTTAGGGTTTAACAGACACACAGACATACGGCATTGCAAAAAACACTTTTTAGGGTTTGGGGGTCATGAAACGTCAACATCCATCAATATCTCGGGTTATATTTTTTTTACGGCTGCAATACGCAATTTAGTGTTCGAAAAGTTAAAAAAATATATATATTTGCGTTTAGCTTGAAAATTATAGGTTTTATAAATATATATTTCAAATAAAAGATTTCTATAATAAATAGCCCTACATATTTGCAATGATAAAGAATTTCATATCTCAAATAGTTTTGGAGATGTGATAAAATATGGGAAATTACACATCAGACTGGAACCCTTGAACTCATTTTGCCGAAAAAATTAGAGTAGCTATTTTTTTGTAATATTGATCAATGCTTAGATCAAATTTAATCAAAGTTGTTAGAGCTGATTTTGAGAAAATTGATTTTTTGTCTTTTCACCCTACAGTAAACTACCTTTAATTTTAGGGTTAGATATCCAATTTTAAAAACACCTCTGGGCAACCCTATTTAAACCCTACATACCAAGTTTTAACCTGACCAGTAAAACAGTTTAAGCTCTACTCCGAAGTACAGACAAACGAACGGACAGGCGGAAATTAAAAACCACTTTTTCGGATTCAGGGGGTCATGAAACATCGAAAATTATCAAAATCTCGAGTTTGATTTTTTTGATGATCACAATACTTTCTCTACCTGTAAGATAGCAAGAAACTAAAAATGGGTTTGAATATATAGAAAACATCTAGAAAAACAACATTCTTCTTGACTTCTTAACCGAAAATATTTAATGTCTCAAAGGGTTAAGATTGTAATATCACAGTGTATTTTTATATACCTAGGAAGGGATCTGAGATTTAATTTTTTTTTAATATTTAAAATAGATCTTTTCCGTTTCTGGGCAGCATTTCTGTTAAGTGTATTCACAACGTAAATATACACATGCATACTAACTAACCTAACCTAACCCAACCTACAGGCTATAAAAATATAATACAGCTTACCTGGAATTTTGGCAACTGTTGGGTTGGACTGAGACTGCACTAGGTCCAGCATACACTTTTCCCAAGTCTTGTATACAATTTTTTTTTGTTTCATGGTTGGTTTCTATCAAACTTATTTCTGATTTCATGTTATTTTTTTTTAACATTAGTTTTACAGACATTTTTTCGTTGAATTGTCTTTCGTATATTAGACTCATCTCTACAATTGAAATATCCTTTTTGGTTTTTATGTGGGGCAATTATAATTTTCCAAAAACAATTTTGTGCTCCTTTAGCGTCATGACAAAGTGTACATTTTTATCACTCACAATATGATCTCCATAGCTACTTTGTTCACTGTCACTATTGACTGAATCCATATTTTTATTTTAATAAATGGTATTTTAATAGCCTAAACACTTACAAAAACAAATTTACATAACCTGTTAACATGTAAAGTAGTCAACAGCTGATACCAAGCAAATTCTGAAATTCAAACCTAGTACAATGTCCTAGGGCAATTCTGGAACTATAAAAGATGGTGTTTCCACAAAAACACATCTATCTTAATCGAGAAAAAAGCGCGTCGATTTAAAATAAGAGAACGGCCATTATCGTTCTCATATACTAAAGTATCCACACACTCAAGCATGCAACATCTCTTATTACAAAGGTTTGACAAGAAATTGTCACTAATAAAAGAAGCACTAGCAACAGTGAATAACAGTACAAGGCAAGGATTAGAAATTACATTTAAAGAAACCACCAGATCATAAGCGCATGGGTAAGCCTAGCATAACACATCAGAACCATGACTTTAATGACCATATTCTAGTTTCCTGCCCTACATTGGCATCTAACATGTCCCAGTTGCTGGCATTTAAAACAACAAACGTTGGACCTATCTTTATTCCCTTGTTCGGTGGTGTTGGGCCTAGAAACATACTGCCAACAGTTCTTCTTTTATCCCATCCTTTAACATTATCCCTAGGAATGGGAGAAGAAAATCTACCGGGATTCAAACCCGACTCTCTGAGCACAACTGAGACTGGCGCATACTAAGCAAGTACTCACTCTCAAATAATAAAGGATCTTCAATAATGGAGGCCCCATCAATCATGGAGGAACAAGTGAAGTTCACACATATATAGGTAGGTTTATCATAAAAGACAGAGTGTCACCTGGATAGGGGGGAAACATTCTAAAATGGTATCTACTACCTGTTGCTCACTCAGATTGAGATCTAAGATCCCATTGCCTTCTAAAACTGACTAAATGAAATTACATCAAATCTCATCAGGATGTTTAAAGCGCTGCACAGATAAATAGCCTGTGTACATTCTCTCCCGCTCTTGAAGGCACTAAACAATGTAAAATCTTGCGTTTAATGAAATCCCGAGATAAAACCTGAGTTAAACTTTCAAAAAATAATTGAGAAAGGTACCCCAAAGTTTTTCCTAAACGGAAATCAAGAAACCTTGACTCTGAACATAACCCAAATTGCACCCTTTATAAATTTCCAGCAAAAAAGATAATGCAGATCTATCATGGCAAACACATAGAAAAACACAGTCTAATAAACTAGACAAAACCTTTATACGGGTTTTCTAGCCCTTAAGCTTTACAGGGGTGTCTACCAGCACTAAATAGCTTGATTAGGGGGTCCACCTGCGTTACATTTGTCCCACTGGGTGTGTCTACCTGCTCCACACCTTCCTGACTGGGGGAGATCTGCCTCATGTTGGTGACATCAGACTTTGATGTTGACTCTTTGACAGGTGTCTGCTAGGTATGGCCTGCAGCTCAATTACTAAGGAATCTTGGGAAAAACAGCAGGCCTCTTCAGCTTAGAACTGTGATTAATCACTCTCAGGATGGATGGCATACTTGAGACTTGAGCAAAATAGCTCCACCTGACCCAGAGATAGCGGCCATGGTTATTAGCTCGTACAGTATGTAAAAACACCGTAAAACACAAATTAGGAAAGCCGAATAATATTATAAATAAATACAATCATAGAGCAACCATAGAACAAACAAGAAAATTGGTGCAGCTTCTAATCGTGTAATTCATCAGTTTTAAGTTAGGTTAACTAAATTAAGAGGATATCCATAAAAAAAAGATGTAAATAAAATAAACTATGAGTTTATTAGGTAAAAAAAAAACTGTCTCTAGCTTGTATTTGAGCCATGCTAACCGAGCGGCTCCTATCAATTGGCGATGACAGTACCGACTTTTGTGTAAAGAGTGTGTCATGTGGTCAGCACAATGAATATTCAGTAAAAAAAAAATTAATACACTCGACTTGGACAATATTACTTGATTGTTCTGTGTTTGTCCAAGGAAATTAAATACAAATCACAGAATAAATAAAGACTAGGGCGGTCCTCTGTTCCCAAATTTGATGTCTAAACATGTATGTTTTAATTACTCCAGCAATGAATATGAAAATGGTTTCTAAACAATAATTGGATGTATAAATTGTATATTTATCACACTTTCATAATTTTTTCTACTCTAAATACACACACACAGTTGTCAATAAACTAGATTGCTGATGACAGGGAAATTGGGGTTTGAATACATGTCAGGTATACTGAGAGTGTTTTTTCAAAAATGGTTTTCCACTCTGCTTTCACACAAAGGCGGGTACACTTCCTCTAAATTTGATCTCCCTTATTTCTAACTCATTAGTGTAATTAGTACATATGTTTATAACCTGAACAGGTAGTAAGACATAAATAAAACATGAATAAATACAAGATAGTTACAAAGCTTTGAGTTGTGTTTAAAATACTATGGTCACAACACAAAACATTAAGATATTAAGATATTAGAAAAACTAAGAATAGTATATTAGTTTTGCCCATCTGGTGCTGCCACTGAGTCTTGCCTGAGTCAAATGCTTGGTGCAGGTGTCAGTTACCATACAGCCTAGCCTAAGATTGTGACAGGGGAGAGAGTGGGAGGTTTTTAATTCAAAACATGTGGACTTAATATCGGGCTCATCTAGTCTGGTTGGCCAGTGATGGGAAGTTTTGAATTCAAATTCTGGTAGGATATTCTGAGAGTGCTTATTTCAAAATAATTTCCTAGTCTTCCTCAACTAAAATGCAGGTACATTTCCTTTTTATCCCTCTCCTCCTGATTCCACCTCTATTAGTGTAAACAAAATGCGTATAGCTTGGACAGAAGGTAGGACACATTTGATAAAATAAGAATTATGATGACAATGAATTCACACTATTAATCTTATGTTGTACATTATATGATTGAAATTAGCTTCCATACTGTTAATTTGCTCTTATGAATGGTACCCTTTTGGGCTTGAATCAACAGAATAGAGGTATAGGATTAGCATTGTAGAACAGTTACCATTGAAGGGTCAAACTTATTCTTACTCAACAAATTAAAAACATACCATAGCAAAAGATAATAAACACATTGCTATGGTTGATCAAATACTTTATTCCCTATTAAATAAAATAGCAAACAAAAGGATTTCAATTTGTATACAAGGCTCACTGATTGTTGGAAAGTGGGAGTGTTACGAAAATGTTTTAACTGTTAGAAAAATAAAATTGATACAACCTAGGTTAGGTCTAACTTTTAAAATAATTAACCAAGTAGGATGTAAACTTTCAATTTCACATGAAATTGACTATACCAGTGGTTCACAAACATTTTGAGTCATGGAGTACTTTTCAGGAGAGAAATTTGTAAGTTGTTGCAAAGGGCAGAAGGATGATTTTCACTTTACCTAACAAAACTTTAAATTTGTCTTTTAGCAAACACCAAAATTCTTAGTGACTTCTTATTTGAAAAAGTCTCTTCTATTGCAGAATCTGATCATAAATCAATCAATTATTCATACTGTATGATATCAGACAGGGTGGCTTTTCCGACACAGCAGAGTATGGGTTTACAACCCAAAAGTTTTCTTTTCTAATCTCCTGGAATTCTTTCGGAAAATAACAGTTGATACTATCAAGCAAACTTAGCAGGTGAACGTGAAACTCATTTAAGATCTCCAGGTATGTAGAATCTAGTTCCTCTCTAAAGTCTTTGCCACAAAGAAGCTGTGTATATAATTCAATTTTTCAGTGATTCTGCCCGAAACTTGATTATCTTTTTTTAAACACTTAAGTACTTTATAGCTGGAATCAAAAACCAAAAACTGTACTGATTTTCCTTGAAGTGAGAAACTTAAGTCATTAGCTTTTTTTTTAATGTTTACTAAATATGCCAATTTCATAAGTCATACACAACCTGTCTCCCAAACTAAAGTCGTCAATCAGGAAGGGTCTCACTTAAGCCCTCATTTCAAAGAGTCGAGTCGAAGTCTTAGCACAAGAAAGCCACCTTACTTCTGTGTGAAGAAGTAAATACATATGCAGACTCCCCATGTCATCACATAACATTTTGATTATCCTTGTATTCTTAGGTTGAGATTTGACCAAATTGGTTATTGTTACACTTTCCCCCAAGACTTATTTTAGTAAGGGCATCATTTTTTTCAAAATAAGGCCATGGCATGAGAGAATGCAGTGGCTACTGCTACACTCCTTGACTTTGTGTTTTATTCTTGAGATAGCACCGGACGTCTTCCCAGTAATGGCCCTCGTATCGTCTTTGAACACATCAACACAGTTATCCCATGGGATGCCACTCACCATGAACAATTTTTTTATTAATGTCAGCGCCAGTTGTGTTAGTCGGTAACAACTTTCAATTAAGCAGATCCTTTTGAAAAGACTCCAAAGTATTAGTAGTGTACAAATATCATTAAAATGTTATCTGTTGATTCATCCTCGGAGTGAACATTTTTTGCATTTTATTTGTGAAAATAAAGTAGCTTTCATTTCATGTCCTCTGATAAGTCCCTGATTCATCGCGAGATTGTATTATTTGACTAAGGAACTGTGTCCATGAGTTGCGTAGCTGTAACATCCAGCATACATTTAACTATGTCCTTTATGCAAGTCTTGATAAGGTTATCGGCGATGATTTGGGCTTGAGCAACTCAATAACTGATAAAGTATGACACCATCAAAGCCCTTTTGTTGACCATATTTGAGTGATAGGATATAGTTTTCAGGGCTTGTGTAAGTTCACCATATTGCCTTCTGAATAAATCATTCAGTCTTGATGGACCCCTCAAAATGACGGCTGTTTTTGCTGGAAACATCATAGTCTTTGGCAATACTTTGATGCAAATTACGCATTATATTGGGCTGTCACTGGTCTCAACCAACCCATCATTCAAATAGGAACTGTAGTACTTCCTTTTTATTGTTCTTTTCCCTGTGGCATTGGTCTCCGAAGAATTAGTACTAGACAGTTAGTTCATCACTTTAGGACATTCTGTCGTTGATTCGTCCAAAAACTCTTCATCTTGTCTAGCAATTCTAGCACTAACAGCTGCTTCATCTTCTTTCACACTACAATTCAAAAATAATATTTGCATCAGCTGGGTAAAAAATAATAAGGGTTGGGTAAATAATAAAAATAAATGTTACTACACAATCACACAAACTCTCTCATATTGTGAATTATGACTTCAAAGATTATTTTCAAAAATAGGTTTTGAGTAAACTACCCTCATTTATGTTTTTCCTTACAAAAACACGTCATCTTGTTATCCACAATAACCACACACTCTTCATATATAAATTTTAAACCAATTTGTTCAACAATATCAAACAAAATTCAAATAAAATAATAAATTATCTGTAAACCACTCTGTTTTTATTTTTACAAATAAATAATTTTATTCTTATTTATCATGAAAAATTATTTACAGATTCCCATTTCAAATTCAATCTTTAAAGTCCATTTTCAAAAAATTCAGTTTTTCTATGATAAGAACATAATTATTGATAATGTAAAATAGTCCCCTGATACTAGTTTTTAACCAAATCATTAGAGCTATTTTCAAAAAAATCAAATTTTACATAAATCATCCATTAACTAACTGGGATTAAATTATTATTTATTTTAGAAAAAATTCACATTCCATATTATGCCATGTATTAAGCTAATATTATGGGGGTTATTTGAAGTGGTTCCCAGCATATTTTTGAAAATTTGATGCTCTCAGAAGCTATTTATATGGGCTTTTTGTTGACTGGAGATTAAAAAAAAACTAGATGCCTCTAAAAATATTTGGGGAATGGTCCTAGCCTGGATATTTTTTGTAAATCAGATGATTTTAGAAGCTATTTGAAGTGATCTTCTCCCGACAATTTTTTTAAAAAGTTGTATGACCCTAGAAACTATTTAGAGTCGTATTCACTTATATAAAAGTATATACATATATATACACACATTTATATTAAACAAAATGCCTCAATTAACAATTTGTAATGATCCTTCACTGGTAAATTTTTGTAAAATAGATGTCTCTAAAAGCTATTTGGGGTTGGATTCAAGACCATCTTTCAGCTACATTATATATTCTAGAACAGTGGTATATCAACTTTTTTGTTTGCATATTCCCAGATATAATTTCTCTTTCAACTTTGTACACCAAAGTTGTTGGTGCATAATGCAAGTTATACATATTCTATAATCCACTTATAAAATAAAATGCATCCAAAATTATGTATCAAGAAATAAGTTTTAAATAATAAATTGGTTGGTTTTTTGACTACTATTGCATTTGAAACATCCCTAATAACATTTAAATTGGGCTTACCCATAACTTTAATTAAGGTGTTATGATTTAGCAGAGCAAGTAGCTCTTAAGTTTTCACACTTGATATTTTACATTTATATAAGTGAACACTTCATGCCAACTCATACTTGAAGTATGTTAGGATATTTAAATAACTTTTTCTTTTGGTAGTATTGCTCTAATCCATACTCCCAACACTTCATTAATGTTGTGTTGGTAATTGTTTTATAAACTATTGAAAGGACTTCCATCCTGCTTCATTGTATAGTTACTTTGCCCACAAAGGTTTAACAAATTTTAATTTTCTTTTTCAGATTTGTTAAAAGTTTCTATTTCATCTTTTAGTAAAATGAATTACATGGAAGTAACCTTACCAAACTATTCATATGTCTTCAACTTCGAAGAGGAGTTTGAACACCAAGATACGCGAGCATGGATGATGAAGAATTGGACTATTGGTTTCTACTTTTGTGGACTGTATATGATTTTCATCTTTGTTGGACAACATCTCATGCAAAACCGTCCAAGATTCGAATTACGGGGAGTACTCTCTGTGTGGAACACTGTCCTTGCAGCATTCAGCTTGATGGGAGCTTGCCGCACAGCACCGGAATTCTTTCATGTCCTCAAGAACCATGGGCTTTACCATTCTGTCTGTGTTCCAAGGTACATTTTTAATACATTTTAAATTGTAACCGCTTTGACTGCAAGGTTTGTGAAGTAACTTGGAATATTCTTAAATAAGTCTGTGCGAAAATTTTGAAGTTTCTTATTATTACTACTACATAAAATTTGTATTTGATTTAAAATTCCGGGTCTTGGTATTTTAGAAATCTATTTAAAAATTTTAGATTCATATAGATCCCATGTCTGAATTCAATGGAATGGAATTCAAAATTATAATCTATGGGTCTAACTTTATGAGCGTTTAACTTTAAAAAAAAATTACACACGTCCTATATTAAAACCCAATCAACAATATCATCATAACACTTTAAGCAAGCAATGTGGCCAAGTTTAGTTTTAATGGATCAACTCATCATATTTAACTTGACCTTAGAAACTTGTGAATTTTGTAATATTAATAGTAAATTTGTTGTCTGAAGGGGTATTTTGTTTCCTTAATCTTTTTATTGGACTCTATTATATAAAAAAAAAATATTTTATATTTGATTTGAAACATTTTCATTGTAAAATATTCCATTCAGATTCTATTAGAAAATTTACCCAACCACAATACTCGATTTGGAATCAATTTGAATTAGTAAGCTAAGATTTGGATTACATTTTAAATATCAGTTTCCCATTCCTAAATAAATAAATTTAAATTTGTATTTTTCTTGAATTATGCCTATGCACAATTTATACCGTAGTTCAAATTAATTTTAATTTTGCTGTGTGGAACCATAAAGCAAACCAAGCTTTTGCAAAGCTTCGAATTTGAATCCAAAGCTATGTAAGATTCAGACTCAGTTCATTATTTGAATTTTCATATCCAAATATATCCCAGGTTAAGATTAGATGGACCCTCCTCGGTAGCATAGTTGGCTAACGCACTTGTTTCGTGTAGAGCCAGACTGTTGAGGACAGGAAGATCAAGTTTCGAATTTTAGTCAAGTGAACTGGGAGTGGTTTTTCCTAAACGGTTATCCACTCTTCCTCCACCCAAACGCGTGTTCACTTTCTTGAAATATAACTTTCCCAATTCCTAATCCATTAGAATAATAAATACATAAGCGTATAACCTGAATGGATAGTAAGACGCAGTGCTAAATAATAAAAAAAGATTAGATGGAATGTAATTTGAAATTTAAATCTAATAGTTATAAGTATTTTCACTTAGTTGAATTTTAAATAATTTAATTCTCTATTTAATTTAACCACAATTTGTCATTAAAAACAATAGCAACAATTTCATCAAAATGTAACCATGGAAGTCGTGTGGCTAATATTAAAATTATATTTTTATGGATCAGGGTTTGTATATGGACTTGACTGACTAGCTGATTATTTATTTCAAATTGTATTAAAAAAATGTTCATTAAAAATATTTGATTCAAACTTAAATTTAAAATTACCTGGATCATGATGATAGTCTCAGAATTGATTTGATGTAGTAAGCTAATATCAATTTTGGATTCG
This sequence comes from Timema bartmani, assembly GCA_902151455.1. Classification (NCBI taxonomy): domain Eukaryota; kingdom Metazoa; phylum Arthropoda; class Insecta; order Phasmatodea; family Timematidae; genus Timema; species Timema bartmani. Next base: position 85,147 of record CABFWB010002066.1, on the reverse strand, counting down.
CACAGGCTTAAACCAAACCTTGCTATATTGATATAATTTTTAATTAAAATACATGCACCCCTAGTGTTAACAAGCTGTATTTCTAATAGCTCTAAATAGTCAAAAAATAGTATACATTTATATAAACTTGACCTTAAATGAATGACAATCCTGAATGAGAGACAATCTAAGTTAGCTCAGAGGCAGGAGCATTAGCACGCTAAGCCAAATGTATAGAATTTGATTCCCATGACCAGGTATAATTTTTCCAAAGATTAACTTTACAATAATGTCTAAGCAAAATTTTTGAATTTTTATCATATTAAAATATATATTGATATTTAAAATGCTCTTTAGCATTTCAAACCTTCTGAAATGTTTAGCAAAGATTCTTCTGTTATAATTGTGTTTGAATTAATAAACCACCAGATAACTAGTATTGGTATAGTGACTAAATATAACTTTAGTTTGTTTATTAAAGAACATGTCAACATGCATGGCATGTGTAAGATAAATCCCCAAAATTGATAACAATATAATTAAGACAATGAAACACTTCCATTGTATTAAAGTAGAACCTGTTGCTTGATTTTATTAGTTATGTCAAACATTTTTTTAAATACATATAAGTTGATAAAAATAAAAACTCACTTGAATTATATAATATATCTATATTAGAGTTTTTCACACCCATTAAATTAGCCTAATTGATATTTAGCAAAACAGATATAATCAAAATTATAACTTAAACATCTATTAAGAAGTTAATTACATAAAAATAGGGGTGACGTCTTTTAGTTAATTTTGGTTTGAAATTTAAGTTAATTTAAATAAAATGCTTTAAAAACTCATCTTCATGAATTATGACATTTTCTAGTTTAACTTGGATTATACAGTTCTCATAAAATTTAAAAGAATTTTAAACAAAATTCAAATTTAGTATATAGTGGTATGATATATAGCATTTTCAAATTAAAGCTGTGGCATATTGGTTTTTTAAAATTCAATTTTGTATCATTTTAATTTAAATGAAATATAATCTTTTATCATCTTAAGTCGCGAAACAATAAATTGGCTGTTCTCAAGGTGGTGATCTGCGGATTATCACACATAACCTTGATGTGACATAGTGCGACAGATAAAGATTATTTTATCTCCGAAATAAGACTGTTGAATAAGATTGTTAAATTTCTCCAAGTCAAAAAAACAAATTTTTCAGTAATTTTTTTTAATATGGACTAAATAGCCAAACTTGCTTATTTGGTATTTGCCACCTTAAATGATCTCAATATCTCCATGCAGGAATGTTCAGCTTCATGCTCTACAATTAAAGACAGGCTTATTGGACAGAATCATGAAGCACAGATGCATCCAAGTGCAAAGAGATTTTTTTGATATTTTTAACAACTTGGCGACAGCCAACTATGATGCTGTCGAAGAGCTTGATGTCACACCACAAAACATCAATGTTTAACACTTTATAAATCACTGGTAAACAGAGATACAGCTACTTTTTGGCAGAAGATGATCACAGAAAGATACTTGATGGAACTAAGATTCATTTATTGCATTGAAAGAGGTTTTGACTGTCACTGCGGTGGATTTTTTGAACGCGTGCGTGCACACACAGACACTGTCCTGATCTTCCAAAAATGCTCTCAATACACTGTTTCTATTTCTCTTGCCATACCTATGCAAAGCTTCTTTTTCAACCATGATTGCCACCAAGATAAAGTACAGGAACAGCATGGTATGCAGTATGTCCTCTATCAAGCCACAGATTGAAATAAGCAGATCACCTTTCACATTAGTAAAATTTAGACATCCTGGGAGAAAAATTGGCAATTCATTACCACATCAAGTAGTTTTAGAAACACTGCTCAAATAACTTTCTAGTCATCCTTTTTAATCTTTTGAGATATAAGGCACTGCATTCTTATTTGTTTAGTTCCAACAAACTTCAACACTTTTTTTTTTTTTTTNTTTTTTCAAGTCATCCAGTTTTTCGGTAACTGATTTAGTTAAACCAATCCTTTGGTTTTAAGTCTGGATGCAGGTTTTGGATTTTAAATGGCCAAATATAACCAAACCGAATCAATTTTATGCCACCTTATATGTACTCATAATGTTGACATTGAAAATACCAAACTTGAATCGTAAGCTAATTTTTACAATGATAACTAAATGGTGTGGGTACATCACAATAATAAAGTTAAACAAAACAAACCTAGTCTAATAAATAAAAAGGTTACTTGCATTGGGATTTTTTTTAAATCTATTTATTTTCAGACATATGTGTGCGAGACTGTAAAACTTATGAATCACCTTGGACCAAAAAATAACTTAATTTAAATATTTCTGGTAATCATTTATTTCAATAATAATGTGTTATCTACTAAGGGTGAACCGCCTTTCACTTATAACTTATTTAAAAATATATAAATATATGGTATTTAAGATTATGAAATTGTAATCTAATGATTTATGACGTTCGAACGGGTTATAAAAACTATTACAAAATTAAAATGCATAAGAAGATGTAAATGATTGAGTGGATCTTTGTATAGGCTTACACGATATAAGATATATGTCCCCTCTTTCTGTTTATGTGGGTAAAACGATTAAGTGGCATTTCATTCAAACTTAGTGGTGAGATGTTAAATGGCCATACATTGAGGTTAAATCATGATTTTAATTCCAATTCAAAAATTCTTAGCTAACTAGGGACTTATTTTTAACAAATTTGTTCAAAATACATATGGGGAGTGTTTAAAACAATAAATTACACTGTATATTTGTTTTTATGCAAAAATTAATGTAAAGCTATGGCCAGATAAATAATATATAACACTAGAAGCGAGCTACAAATAATGCAAGAATAATGCACACTGTATACTCAAGTATGACGAGCCAGTTAAGGAAGTAAATGTCATGCAAAAGGGTAGGAAGGCATGACTTGTAGGTCAGGTCATGTATCAGATATAATAGGCCAGGGTCCATTTGAAGAGTGATAAACACTGCTGTAAATTGGCAACACATGGTGCTAATATATCAGAGAGTGAGAGTTGTATTTTTTTTTTTTAAGTTATCATAGGTTTTTAATTTTTATAGTTAATATGTAGTACTTTGATCATGAACATATAATTCTAGAGGTGTAAAAATACCCTTGTTTATGCCATACAATAGTAAAAAAAACTTGTATTGGTAAAGCTCAAGTTTTTCATGAACTAGAACAAATTTTACTTTGTTGACCTTTCACTAATAATTAGGATGAACCCACCACTTCCTTCACTCCAAGTAGTGGCAGAACTTTAGGGGATTTTGAGAGGCTTGGCCAGATGCCTTTTGAAGGTATTTGGAGTGGTCTTCTCCAGGAATATGTTTGAGAATTGGGTACTTGTAGAAGCTATTTGTAGTTTGTTGAAAGTTTTCAGATTTATATTCTAGAAAATCAAGGGGGAGTAAAATAAAGCTAACAGGGGCAAAGTCTTTGCTAGGAGCATTGCCTCTTTCCTTTTCCACAGCCACTTTTCACCACAAGATTCATGGTTGAACTAAACTGATAAATCTCTAAGATAATAGACACTCACCTGTGTGGCCAAATATAGCATTGTTTAGCGCCTGATTATAGCAACATTTCATGCTCCTGTCTGCTCATTTTCTGCCACATTTTTAGCGAACGGTATTTATAACACCAACTCGGGCAAAATTTACTGCTCGTCTGGCTGTAGCCTAAGAGTAGCTTACTGATAAAACAACTTTTACTTTCTCTCTATCTTACAGGTAGAGAAAGTATGGTGATTGTCAAAAAAATCGAACTCGAGATTTTGATGAATTTTGACGTTTCATGACTTCCTGAATCCGAAAAAGTGGTTTTTGAATGTCTGTCTGTCTGTCTGTCTGTCTGTCTGTCTGTCTGTACCTCCAACTAGAGCCTAAACTATTTTACCGATTGAGCTGAAACTTGATATCTAGGGTTTTCATAGGGTTGCCCCGAGGGGTTTTTGGAATTGGATATCTACCCCTAAAATTAAGGGTAGTTTACTGAAGGGAAAAAAGAGAAAAAGTCGATTTTCTCAAAATCGGCTCTAACGATTTTGATTAAATTTCATTTATGAACATTAATAAATATTCCAAACAAAATGGCTACTCTCAATATTTCGGCAAAATGGCTTTAAGGGCTCCGGTCTGATGCGTAAATTAACATTTTTTATAATAGCTCCGAAACTATTTGAGATATGAAATTACTTAGCATTACAAATATGTATATATATTTATAATACAAATATTTTATTCGAAACATATTTTTATAAAATCAATAATTTTCAATCTATACGCAATTATATATATATTTTTAGCTTTTTGGACATTAAAGCTTAAGTATTGCGATCGTAAAAAAAACTAACCTGAAATGTTGATGGATTTCGACGTCTCATGACCCCCCGAACCCTAAAAAATAGTCTTTGCAATGCCGTCTGTCTGTGTGTCTATTAAAACTTAAAATTAAGGGTAGTTTACTGAAGGGCAAAAAGAGAAAAAGTCGATTTTCTCAAAATCGGCTCTAACGATTTTGATTAAATTTCATTTATGAACATTAATAAATATTCCAAACAAAATGGCTACTCTCAATATTTCGGCAAAATGGCTTTAAGGGCTCCGGTCTGATGCGTAAATTAACATTTTTTATAATAGCTCCGAAACTATTTGAGATATGAAATTACTTAGCATTACAAATATGTATATATATTTATAATACAAATATTTTATTCGAAACATATTTTTATAAAATCAATAATTTTCAATCTATACGCAATTATATATATATTTTTAGCTTTTTGGACATTAAAGCTTAAGTATTGCGATCGTAAAAAAAACTAACCTGAAATGTTGATGGATGTCGACGTCTCATGACCCCCCGAACCCTAAAAAATAGTCTTTGCAATGCCGTCTGTCTGTGTGTCTATTAAAACTTAAAATTAAGGGTAGTTTACTGAAGGGCAAAAAGAGAAAAAGTCGATTTTCTCAAAATCGGCTCTAACGATTTTGATTAAATTTCATTTATGAACATTAATAAATATTCCAAACAAAATGGCTACTCTCAATATTTCGGCAAAATGGCTTTAAGGGCTCCGGTCTGATGCGTAAATTAACATTTTTTATAATAGCTCCGAAACTATTTGAGATATGAAATTACTTAGCATTACAAATATGTATATATATTTATAATACAGATATTTTATCCGAAACATATTTTTATAAAATCAATAACTTTCAATCTATACGCAATTATATGAATTTTTTTAACTTTTTGGACATTAAAGTTTAAGTATTGCGACCGTAAAAAAAAACTAACCTGAAATGTTGATGGATGTCGACGTCTCATGACCCCCCGAACCCTAAAAAATAGTCTTTGCAATGCCGTCTGTCTGTGTGTCTATAAAAACTTAAAATTAAGGGTAGTTTACTGAAGGGCGAAAAGAGAAAAATTTGGTTTTCTCAAAATCTGCTCAAACGATTTTGATTAAAATTCGTATCTAGGCGTTGATTAAGATTATAAATAAACTGGCTATTTTCATTTTCCTATGAAAATGATTTTTAGGGTACTTTACAGAAGCGTTAATTTCCGTATCTCCACAACTATTGGAGAAACTAAACAACTTATCATTGCAAAATTGTAGGACTATTAGAAATAAAAAACTTTTATTTGACATATATTTTTATAAAAGCAGCAGTTTCTGAGATATTTGCAAATATATTAATACAATTTTGTGAGCTTTAGTTGTAAACATATACTACTTAAGTCTTAACGCAATAATTCTCCAATGCCATAGAGTAATTAAATATAAGTATCTAAAAAAGTATGTTATTTTTCCTTAAATCTCTTAGGAGAAATGTTTGCATAGCAATGATCTATCTCCATTTTAGACTCAATAGTCAATATTTACATTTTTTATTGGTCAAAATGTATAAATGAATAATTAAATATCAATGCGATGACTTGAAGATCTGCAACACCTTATAAAATGTTAAAATTTTAACCAGAAATCGAAATTTTAATACGAAGTGTTGACCCTTGTGGAAGACATTAAACTGTTTGAAATGTTCTTAGGTGGACAAAGATGCGCCTCTTTTCTCATTGATTATATATCATTGTATATTATTTTATGCGTGTTCTTATGTGGAGTGGTGATGATACAATGTACATTATTCCGTTCATAAATCTTACGAGTTTATAGAAAGAGAGAGAGAGTCTGTGCGGTGCGCCGTACCATTTATTTATTATTATTTTTCTAGACTATAATACACTGAATGAGAAATTATTTATGATTCAGTTGTACTATTTATATAATCACATAACTATTTGTCAGATTTTTAATTTATTTTATGATATTTATTAATTACATAACTGTTTGTAGAACGGGGAGGGGCTATTAAAGTTATTAGAACTAAGGATTATTTTTGGGTAAAAATAAATTGTGGATTTTATATTTTATAGTGACAAAAAGCGGCATATGATCTATACCAAATGTTAATTTGCATACTATTTCATTCAAATCATGAACGAGTAATCTGGCTTTACAAAAAATCTCGTATGATGTGATAGGGTTTGATAGGGTGCACTCTTTCAAAATTCTATGTGATATTACTTGGAGACGGGAGTCATATATATGCTAAATGAGCATTACTTAGTTAATAATGCTCTTTATTAAAGATTGCTTGAATTACAGTCCGATTTTCATAAGAAGCTTATTATTTGAAAGCTGGAAACTCATTTTACCACACTGGCAGAAAAAATATTACAATTGTATTTACATTATTGGTCTGTTTAATCAATAATTCAAAGCTAAATTATACAGTAATCCATAAGAAAGTATTATTGGGAACTTTTGATAACTTTTTGGATAAACTTTATAATTTACTTACGTACCACATTAAGAACTCGAAAGTTCATTTCTGCACCTTTAAAAGTATGCCACCTATCCCTATACTGGTCTAGTCCTATCTAGTGCACCTCATTACACCTTAACTCTTTCAGGTCCATTCTAATACTTAATAAATAATAAATCAAAGAATACATACTTTTAAAATGCCAAATGTTATTGACTTTCTTTAAATGTTGATGGTCAAGATTGGGCTTCCTATAAAAATCAAGGTTTAAATGGGACATCTGATTTAATATGATTTTTCTTAAATATCCTTTTGCTCTCAGTCAAACTAGTATTGAAGAATATTGTTTGGTCAAGGTTTTCTGACAGTCATTACATTTTATTTATTTTCACCATTAAATATGTTAATAATTTTGTAAACTACTTTTACAGAGTTTCATAAAACTCCCTGCCTTAGTATAGTGTTATTTCAAAACAATTTCTTCATAGATGACCTTTTAACATGCCACTTATTGTCTAACCTCCTTTGGGTATTCTATGTTTAAATCACTTATTACACTGTAGGTGTATTTGAACATAAATTTGAGTGATTTTGGAGAATTTTAAACTGAGACCAATTCCACTCTTTTCTAAAATACTACTTTATCTGTAAATTTTTGCTTTCCATTGTGCTTACTCTCAAAACTGTGTGTGGATTCACATAAGAAAATTGTAAGTTTAAGAGAAAAATCTTGTGTGCGCAAAATTATATTAAATATTACTTCCAGCATACAACCGTTTACACATTCGACATTCATAAAGATAATATGAATATGTTTGATTTTGATCTAATTTAACTTGAATACTTATCACAACTTATTATTATAAAAGTAGATATGTTAGCATCTATATTTTATCTTTAAATGTTGTAAATTCATAAGTGATGCTATCATAACCAGCTATTAATGGCTTAATTTACAGGATGATTCAGAATCGTATACAATAAAGTATTGCATTGAAATCTACACTGAAAAAGAAACTAAAAGTCTCATGACATATTGAGAGAGTGACAGGGACAGGTCTGACAGAGACAATTGTTATGTTGTTAAGTTTTTTTATTGACCTGGGTAGTGGAACATTGCACGTTCATAGGGGATGTTCAAAGTGTCCACTATTGCATTCAACACACAGTTCAGTCCTCCTGCATTATGGCTGTCGTGTTCGTTGAAATATGTGCAACATAACCTGGATCGTATTTCCAGCAGCCACAATTTCATTCCACAGATGTTCCCTCATGTTGTACCACTGGACGTACACAATTCCCTTCATGTGGCCCCATAACCATAAGTCACAAGGTGTGAGATTGGGAGAGTGCGTCAGGCACTCAACAAGCTCTCTGCGTCCAATCGATCACCTGGGATAGTATTCGTCCAAATGGCGTCTCATTGCATGGTCATAGTGTGCATGGGCTCCATCCTGAAGCAGCCACATGTTCAGCTGCATTGTCACTGGAACACCCTTCAGTAGTTGGGGGAGGGCGGTCTGCAAAAAGTGTAAATAGTTTTCACCTCGTAGTTATGAGGAGATTTCATACGGTCCAAGTAGAATATCACCCACTCCTGCCCAAACTTTGATGGAGAAATGATATTGTGAATGGACCTCCAGGACAGCATTTGGATTTGTGTCAGCCCAAATGTGCTGGTTACGGAGATTGACTCTGCCACTTTTGTTAAATGTTGCTTCATCCATTGTCAAAACTTTGTGAGGAATTGTGAATCTGTGATGTGGGGGAGCAGCAACCACTCGCAGAATGTCATACAGTGTTTGAAAAGAGAGCTGGATTCAACTCTTGCACTAGCTGCAAATGGAAGGGGTACAGCAATAATTGGTCATGTACTGTTCTTCACTCAGATTTCTGTGACAGGTGATGACATTTGACTAATTGCCATGTACTTGAATCTGGTGAGCGTTCCATGGAATTCAGAATTGCCTCTTCCACTGCAATGGTCCTGCGACGTCGCGGCCTACCAGTATTAACCAATACAGGTGCAAAGCGACCAGTTTCCCTCAGGTGACAATTCAGTGCTGCAATTGTCCTTGGATTTGGGTGTCGCCGGACAGGAAAACGTGAGACAAGCATCAGTAGAATTCTGTTGTAAATCAGAATCATATCAGTAAGTTTCTCATTTGTGTATTGGTCCTCCATCTTAATGGCCACTTTCAATAACATCAAGTACCTAACTGAATGTGAGGGTCCCTGTCTCCAACACTCTGAATGATGCATGCACAAAGCTACCCCGCAATGTTGCCATATTTCATTAACAAAGTGGTCCTTGCAATATGTTATTGTGAGACTTTGTTTCTTTTTCAATGTAGATTCCATTGCACCACTTTATTGTATACAATTAAGAATCACCCTGTATTTAATCTAAGGGTACAGAATATCAAAAGTGAATTTCAGGAACTTAAATCCTGGGTGCTTTTAGTCTGACTGCGGAAGTATCTATTCATTATTAATGCTCATAAGTTAATTTATCTCTTTTATGTGACTAAAATCAAGTAGAATTTTTCTTCTCATTGACAACTTGATTCAAGAGTATATCGCTTTCTCACACTTACTACAGCGCTATTATGGCCAAGTTCCTTACTAATATATGTTTCAACTTATCATTAATGTGCAGGATATAAGTCAAAATGTAATTAGCCAGGAGTCAACACATCATGTTAATCTGACTATATTTTATGTCATTAGACCTGCATCTCTGGGCACACAACCTAAGTTGTCATATTATCTGGTTTGGTTTACTGGTTATTGAGAGGTTGGGGTTCAAATCTTATCCAAGTACAGCAGACTCGCGACTAACTGAGGTAATTGGAACTGAGCCTATCTCGGATATGAAAAAACTCTGATGATATGGAGCGTATAGGATTTATAGGTTATAAATCAATATAATGTATTGCATTTGTGTACATTGTTTGTAAGTTTCAAATTATTAATGGATTAAAACATATTACATTACAGAGTATTACATTTATTGTATTATAGAGTTAAGCTAAATTTCAAACTATTGTATAAATATTGTGTTAAAATGGGACACTTTGACAGAATGAGTGCCTGGCCTAACACGGAGCCTCGGATAAGCCGGGCTTGGATGATGGCGAGTCTACTGTATAGTGATGTTGTTTTCTTCACTCCAATCAAATGTACATATCCTCTAAATTTTACCTTCCTCATCTATACCCAATTAGTGTAAACATGTTGTGAACCTAGATAGGTATTAAAATGTGGTACATGTACAGGGTGGGGTAAAATAACACTCTATATTTACTATTTTGTTTTATTCTTTTTATCTTCTCTTTTCCTGTTTATGTTGTTGTTGGTTTCTCGTTGGACTCTGGTATTGGGGGTGGTAGGGTGTAGTGAGATGCTAGGTGGAGTGCTTAGTTACTAGGCCAGAGAGCAAGCTCTTGGTAGGAGGGTTGGAAGCGTGCATGTCTTCTTGCGTCTTCCTTGCTGCGGCGGTGCCGGGGATGAGTGGGAGGCGGATTCATTAAGAAAGGAGGAGATGGTGGAGATTGAAGGGGTTCTTGTTAGGCAGGGAAATGACAGCCCGGATGTTTCTGAGCGCCAGGAGGAGGTAGCGATGGCAGCCCGGATGGTTCTGAGCACAAGGGAGAGGTAGTAAACAGTGAACAAAAAGTAAATTAAACCAAACATCATTGGTGGAGATTCGAATTCCAATTTTTCATTCATAATTTTTTCTTCCCTTATCCCCAGACATCAACATGGATTATTAGCTGGGGGAGGTTGGGCCTCCCCCCCCCCAGGCTTAATATCTAAACTTAGGCTAGAACATGTTTATTATACCCTCTTATAATTAACATAAACAATTTTATATACAACATATTTACATATCCCTACAGATAGATCGGTTTTTGTCCTTTTTTTGTAAAGTTTTTGATTTAGTAGGTCCCTTTGTCTTGGCACGATCTCTTGCCCGAAGTGGCAATTATTTGGCTGTTCCACCGACCGCGCACTAGGGGGTTCTCGG
>CABFWB010002066.1:45820-68467 GCA_902151455.1 Timema bartmani | reverse complement strand
TGACTTTGGCTGTATCCGAATAGTCTCGAGAATTCCTGATAAGGAACCTACGGTTATAAACTTGATGAATTCACCCTTCACACACATTTCTAATAAAATAATGCATCAGACTATTCAAACAGTTAATGAGTCTTTCTGTATGCTTGGTACCTTTGTGCTACTACCTAGTGTCATTGATCTTTGAAACTATGTTAAATGCCATCTACCAGCCATAAAGAAAAATTATTAAGTGTTTTTATTTTAACTCCATTTCCATATTTTGATTTTATTTTAACTCCATTTCACAACTTGTGAATGTGAGGAATGCCAGGCCTCCACCGTGGTTCAGATTCCACGTTAAACTGTAGGTCCTACATTTCATCTCACAGTCACCCTACCATTGCACATTAGCGTAAGTGCGTACAACCCAAACGGGTAGTAAGACGCGGTGCTAATAATCATAACTCCATTTCCATATTTTGTTTTTATCAGTTTATGTCTAGGAGTAATTAAACACATAGTATTTTAAAATAGAATATTTAATTATTTAGCATTCCTACAGATTTTTTGGCGACTTCTTCTCACATGCCATTTCAATTTATCTAGTAATAACATGCTGGTCATATAATTTTAAGTGGCAACTAATGCAAAGTTGTGTGCGGCAACAAGAAAATAAAACAGTTGACAATCAAACCCCTCACCAAGGTTTAACAACAGTTTGATAGCAACATATTGCTTCCATCCTAGGATTCAAGGGATTTCAAGGATGTGAGAGGGGCGCATCGGCATCTTTGATTACAATTCGGAGAGGTCTATACTTCCCCAGGCCCTTGCTGATACAACTGACAAGAATGCAAAGCAAGGCGACGGCGCATAAGTTCTTAATGCAGATACAGCCTTTGTTTCATTACAACAAAATGTTGCAAACCTGTAGCGATACAATACATTACAAGAATTATATACTAGAACTAACTACAGTAAATAAGTTGAACTCACCAACTCTTCCAAACTGCCTTATTCACGACACCCTTGCACTGATTAACTCAATCTCCGCCCGACTTGCCTCATTGAAATGCCAACACCTAATGATGTTGCTAGCCTCACCTTTTGGACTTAAATATTTTCTGGTGTGTCAACATTCTGATTTGGCTTTATTTACTATCATCACTGGGTAGTTGGCAACTATCACTTTAAATGTCTATTTGAAGGATTTAAGAAATTGGGAAGAGGTGAGAGTGCCCTTATAGTACTAAGAATAATGTTACTGGTCATAGATCATCATAGCGAATTTGAAGGATCAAGTTTGGAATATTTGTATATTGAATGTTAAACTTAGTATCTTTGCATTTCAAAATTAACAACTAATATTTTTGACTATCTGAAATCTTTTTGCATATTCTTGTATGGCTATGACTATAGCCCAGATTTTTATTTAGTACTAACCTAAAAAACATGTACCCTACATTAATATGTAGTAAAATCGTTAAAAATATATAACAAAATATATAATATTGTGAACAATGGCAAACTAGGGTGTGGCAGGTGGAGCATGTTCCTTGGGCGCCAAATTTATTAGCACTAATAGAACTTTTAAATTTTTTAACAACAAAAAGTATTAAATTTAATAATTTTATTGCCAATATTAAAACGAATAAGCAGTTTTAATACCAAATTAAGAATTCATCCAAAATTTAAATAAGAGTTTTCAAGGGGCGCCATTTTTTACCTGCCCTGGCTTCAATCAACTCTAGTAACGTCTCTGAATGTGAAAATATGTAAACATTAAATAAACCTTTTTTCCCCACCTTAACAATACACACTTGTATTATTGAAACACAAAATATCAAATGGAAACACAGGAGTCAACGTAAGAAGAAAAGTTAACATTCTAGCTTTTGCGAATGATATTGTACTACTTGGCAAAATCATACAAGATTTGGAGGAAATAAGAGAAGCAGAAGTAATGGAAGAAGCTTCCAACGTTGGGCTTACATTGAACAAGAACAAAACTAAATTTTTAACAGTTGCAAGACAGAAAAACAATATACATAACATAAAAATAAGTAATCTCAGGTTTGAAAGAGTCGATAATATCAGCTACCTAGGAGTGGACATCAACCAACACAATGATCTAGGACAAGAAATATTAACAAGAATACAATCAGGTACAAAATGTTTACATGCACTTCACTCACTGATCAAATCAAAAATGTTATCAAATGCAACCAAATCCAGGATATACCAAACTATCATCAGACCAATAATAACATATAGCAGCAAAACTTGGATAATAACAAAGATAACATCAAGGAGACTAAATACATTTGAAATTAAGGTGCTGAAGAGGATACTTGGACCAATAAGATAAGGAAATGAATGGAAGATTAGGAAGAATAGAGAGATTAGAGAATGGTGCACAGAACCTAACTTAACATCAGTCATTAGGAGCAGAAGACTAGTATGGTTTGTCATGTCCAAATAAGATGCTGTAGCTGATAAAGGATGTAAGTGAAGGAAGACTTTAAGGTAAATGACCACTGGGCAGACCAAGAAACAGATGGAGAGATGATATAAGAAAGGACCTGTATAGCTTAGGTATGGAAGAGGCAAAGACGAGTAACAGGCAGGGGTGGAAGGCGGTTGAGAGGGAGGCTAAGGATCGACTACGGTTTGAATGGCCACAGAAGTAAGTACTATTAAAACAATTCAGTTTATTGCTGCAAATTTCTGAAGGAAGTAACAGAAAATCATTTCTCTAAAGATACACCCATACATTTACTTTTTTAACAAGTTGTATTACATTATTTATTTTACACCACTTAGATTTCCCATTAATTAAAGATTCAAATAAATGAATGGCATTATATAACTTATTTTAGTAATCATACAAACACTACACACTGTCAATGAAACTTCCACTGTTGCCGGCTCTGGAAACAAGTGAATGTCAGTCCATTCCAGATTTTTTAAAGTCTGTTTCCTATAGTTATTTTTTTTTTGTTCTGGTGTTAATTGGTTGATCCAGACATACTAGCCAGTATTAATATTACATTTACACGTATAGACATGATTGGTATTGTTTTCAGAAGATTATTCTTTACACTCTATTATTGTAACTATACTCAAATTACATTCACTTGATTGATTTTGGGTTCTGTTCTCGTCATTTGTTCTTTGACCTGCCGTTTCATATTTGTGTCTTGTCCCGACCAAAGAACGAGAAAATGAGCCAATCAGATCCAAGAATTATGGTTCTTACAACTCGTCAACTTGTATTTACAAACAGATATGGCACATGAGAGACGTGCTGATGAGGCCACTATTTGGCAACGCCTCAATCTTTCCCCTTTACAGATCAAGAAAGTCAAACTCATAGCTTTGTCAAGGCAACTGTAATCCTCTTAGTCAACACAGCATACCTGACTTAGACTTTGATCACTGCCATCCCTTCAGCCGGATACATTCCTATATTATCATAAAAGTTGCCTGAAAATTAAAGATACATCATTTTGAAGAATTTTCCCCAATAAAGACATACAATAAAAAATCACGCAAAATGTGTAATCTTATGTAATATTTTCAAAAATATGTAGAATTCGGTAAAATATATAAACGTATGTTAGATTAAAACTGAAAATATGGTAACAAATCGCCAAATTCTCTGACATTTTGCTTTTCACAGTTCTAATTTACAGAATTAAAATATGTAATTACATAAAAATTCGGGCTCTATTAATGACAGCTTTATTTAATATTTACTGTCAATTTTAAGATGTTGGGATTATTTGTCATATGTAAATATTTATACTTGCTATTCGTTTGTTAATTCTTTGAACTTTTAAAAATTTCTCATACTATGCATTATGGGGAGACTTCTGATTTATGCTTTAATTTTAAATAGTTACAAAATCATTAATTATGTGCATTTTGTCCGTCATCATATGATTGATAAATCTCAGCAGAGCATGCTCTTTTTAACGGAGTTAGTATCTTATTCTGAGCTATGATATGATATATAGTTGGGTTTTTTTAGCGCGGTCTAATTTCTGTTCATGTTATAATATACACTGATAGTTAATTGTGAATTTGATAGATTATTGTTTATGATAGTTTATCATTGTACATTCTTGTCCATGAAAAAGATATCTAATTTTTGCTAGTAATTACATTTTATATCTAATGGTTGTTGTTTGTATGCACATTTGATAGGTTATGAACTAATAAATAATCTAAACTTCATATTAGTATCTACTAAATAGTTTGAGTTACCGATTATATTATATTTAAATTTATGTAAAAGCCTCCTTCTTTAACAAGTTAGTAGTCTTGGAGGTTATTGAATACTGCTTAGAGTTGTTGAATCATTATATATATTATATAAAAGTATTGTGATCATCAAAAAAATTGAACTCGAGATTTTGATGAATTTCAATGTCCCATGATGCCTCCCCGAATCCGGAAAATTGGTTTTTAAATTTCCGTCTGTCTATCTGTCTGTACCTCCGACAAGAGCCTGAACTATTTTATTGATTGGGCTAAAACTTGGTATCTAGGGTTTTCATAGGGTTGACCCAAAGGGTTTTTGGAATTGGATATCTAACCATAAAACTAAGGAGAGTTTACTGAAGGGCAAAAAGAGAAAAAATTGATTTTCTCACGGCTCTAACGATTTTGATTAAATCTCATTTCTAAGCATTGATCAATATTATAAACAAAATTACCTTAAGGATTCCGGTCTGATGCGTAAATTCTCATTTTTTATCACATCTCCAAGACTATTTGAGATATGAAATTACTTAAAATTGCAAATATGTAGGTCTAGTTTTAATAAAAATATTTTATCTGAAACATAATTTTATGAAACAAATAATTTTCAAGCTAAACCAAATAGATATATTTTTAAACTCTTTGAACACTAAAGGTCAAGTATTGCGATCATTTAAAAAAATCTAACCCGAGATGTTGATTGATGTTGATGTTTCAGAACCCCTAAACCCCAAAAACTGTTTTTTGTAATGCCATCTGTCTGTGTGTCTGTTTAACCCTAAAACTAATAGTAAACTAATAAAGAGCGAAAAGAGAAAAGAAATCAATCTTCTCAAATGTGGCTCCAACGATTTTGATTAAAATTTGTATCTAAGATTATAAATAAAATGCCTATTTTAATTTTTCCGTGAAAACAACGTTTAGGGTAATTTACAGAAACGGAAATGTCCTTATCTCTACAACTATTTAATATACTAAATAATTGCAAAATTGTAGTACTAAAGTTTGTTCTTTTTTTCTTTAACCTCTTAGGGGAAATGTTTGTACATCAATGATCTCTCTCCGTCATTTTAGGCTCATTAGTCAATATTTACCTTTTTTATTGGTCTAAATTTATAAATGAGGAATTTAATAAAACTGGGATAACCATAAGATGTGCTACCCCTAGTAAAATGTCAAAAAATTTAATGGAATTCGAAATTTTAATACGAAGTATTGATTCTTGGGGACCCAATATCAATCTTTTTTTTTTTTTGTTCCAAACATACTAGTGAGGACTTTAATTCTTTAAAAATAAAATCAAAAAATTTAAATCAGGGAGTCAAAAAATGTTTAACTTAAGTATAACGCAATTCTCGCTCGGGTTTGCTAATGTATATTATTTCGTTTCACATATATTACGAGTTTTGAGTAAATATCTCCATTTTTAAACAATGGAATGAGAAAGTCTGTGTGGGGTTCTGTACCATTTATTTAATATGAGATATTTATAAGAAAATTACTAACCATAGCCAAGACTTTGAGAAATTTAGCTTTACTCCCAAAAAGGCACAGTATTTTTCTAACCTTTTTTAAAAAAAGTAAAAATAGAATAACCCAGTGTTTGTGTGAAGTATATTCCTTCTTCTCTTTTATGTGTTTGATAAAGGCCACAATACCGTAATATTGCTCTATTTGTGTTTAAATATATGTGTGACTACTTCAACTATAAAATACAGAAGAAAGGAAGATGTCACCTTTGTGCAATGCATTCTTCCCACAATTTTCCTCTTTCCCTAGGTGGGCTTTCGTCATTAAATTTACTCTTATTAGTTTATTTTTCCTTTTTCTTTATTTTTATCAATTTCTATTATTATAAAATAGACATGATTATAAGTAGTTCTACTGCATCTTTTAGTGAACATAAATATTCCTATTTTTTAAGGTAAATATTGTTTTGCTTGATAAAATTTAAGAAACTAGATTTCACAAAACAATAAAATATTATCTTAATTCTACTAATCTAAGTCACACCAATCGTTAAATGAAAGAATATTTTTGAACATAGAATAGCTTTAGTCACTATTTAAAGCAATATTTCATGGTCTATTGATAATGTCTATAAGTAATTTTGTGCTAAAACTATTCTCTTAATATATACTAAATTTAAAAATGACACCTGGACACGGAAATCAAACCCAGGAGCTTTGAATTAGTACGCCAATACTCTAACCACCGAGCTATCCAGGAATCATCCTGTGCCCAGGGACATTCTTCATTCATATTTTAAGACAGTCTCTATGATAGACATGCGGAAATTGTCAGCTACAAATAACTGATCAATTAAGATTACGAGCTATCAGATAACACAGCCACCTGCCACTCATTAGGGTTTTATACAATTACAATCGTACAAATGCGCTTAGTATGATGGATTATATAGCCAAGCTATATTATATCTATTAATCATGGTTATAGCTGCAAACAAACCACACTAATTCAACCATTTTCCATATGTCTGTACCCATAAATTCCAACACATTTGGATTTGTTTTTGCAGTTTCTATATATCCATGTATAAATCATGGAATTGCAGATTTACTGATTTTTTATGTTATTTATAAACTCATGGTTTAGGTTATTTGAAAAAATATTAATTTATATACATTGGAAATATATCATAATGCTGAACTTCTTTTCAATGATGAATCATTAAGTGTCACTCTTTAACATTGTTCAATTACACAATTCATACAGTGAATTTAAAGGGTATTCTTAAAGTTTGAATCACAACATCATAATATCTTTCTCATATTTTAGCTAGCCATACCGTTTTACTTTGAAGCTCTTATGAGGTAATTTATTTCTGAAGCATCATTCTTTTTGGGGGTTATGTATTTTAAAAAATGTATATAGTGGTAAGGTTTTATGTTATTTTGTGTAAAAAAACACTCTTTGTATTACTGTAGTATGACTTTTTGTTTGTTTATACAAATATTTGCCTTAACTGAACATTTCTATAAAAAAAATACAAAATAACAAATTGGAGGGAGGGGAGAGGGCAGAATGACATTTTCAAAAATATTGGGATTAATATATTTAGGAATGACTGTTTTATTTTAAAATCTCCTACTGTTGAAACTTATTGTAATTCATAACTAAGTAATTATCTCCTTGACCACCTCCTTATC
The DNA here is from genome assembly GCA_902151455.1 of Timema bartmani. NCBI lineage: Eukaryota > Metazoa > Arthropoda > Insecta > Phasmatodea > Timematidae > Timema > Timema bartmani. The sequence continues at coordinate 61,052 of CABFWB010002066.1, read as the reverse complement.
ACTACCATGTCTTATTTTTCTTTAGGGTTGAAGCACTAGAAATAAGAAAGGAGATTTTAAACAGAGAAGTAAATTAATTTGAACACCCCATCAAAGATGTAAGGTAAATGAGAAGTGACTATTATAGAAACAAATTTTTAAATATATACAGATTAAAAAGTTGGTTATTTGAAACAGGAGTGAAGACAACAAAGAACACATTAAAATGGTAAGGACTATAGCAAGGAACACATTTGAAATAAAAAGGACATTTGCAAGGAAATCATTATAAATTGTAAGGGTATTATCAAGTAAAACCTTTTGAATCGTTATGCCAATAACAAGAAAAACATTTGAAACTGTAAGTACAATAACAAATAAAACATTAAAAATTATAAGTACAAAACAAATAAAATATTCAAAATTATAGGTACAAAACAAATAAAACATTAAAAAATTATAAGTAATATAACAAGTAAAACATTAGAAATTGTATGTAAAATGACAAAGAAAACATTTTAAACAATGAAAAAAAAATAACACTTATCACGATAACCAGAAAAATATTTGGAACAGTAAGGACAATAACCAGGAAGGTATTTGAAACTGTAAGGACGATAATCAAGAAAGTATTTGGAACTGTAAGAACGATAATCAGGAAAGTATTTGGAACTGTTAAGAACGATAATCAGAAAATATTTGGAACTGTAAGAACGGTAATCAAGAAACTATTTGAAATTGTAAGAACGATAATCAGGAAAGTATTTGGAACTGTAAGAACAGTAATCAAGAAACTATTTGGAACTGTAGAAACGATAATCAGGAAAATATTTGGAACTGTAAGAACGATAATCAGGAAAATATTTGGAACTGTTAGAACGATAATCAGGAAAATATTTAGAACTGTAAGAACGATAACCAGGAAAATATTTGGAACTGTAAGAATGATAACCAGGAAACTATTTGGAACTGTAAGAACGATAACCAGGAAACTATTTGGAACTGTAAGAACAATAACCAGGAAACTATTTGAAAATGTAAGGGCAATAACTAGGAAAATATTTGGAACCTCAAGGACAATAACTTGCAAAATATTTGGAACTGTAAGGACAATTACAAGGAAAATATTTGGAACTGCAAGGATATTAGCAAGGAAAACATTTGAGACAGTATGGTCAATTATCATTAGGCAGTGAGAAAATGTTAATTGGAATATTTTGATTTAAATAATTTTGACCCACTTCGGTGTCTGAATAGTCTACAGCCTCACTCGCGCACTAGACCACACTGCCAATGATGGGGAGATCGAGGTTTGAAATTCCGTCAAGTGTACTAAGTTTTTTAAAAAGGGTTTTCCACTTTCCCTCCAAATAAATGTGGATATCTAAATATAACCTTCCTCATCTCTAAAAACCATTAACATAATCAGTACATAAGTGTATAACCTGGACGATTATTAAGACGTAGTACAAAAATAAAAATTGAATTGTCCAATAAAACTAAAATGCATTTATTGGTTATTAAAAAGGTTTTTATTCTCTTATACCAAACACTAATTTAATTAATTCTTTCTCTCGTGCTAGGCTGGTCTGCTGATGATGGGGTGATTGGGGTTCCTGGTCAGCTCTAATGAGGGTGACTTTTCCTAAATGGTTTCCCACTCTCCTTCCATGCTAGTGTTGGTAGATTACCTCTAAAATGCTTACCTACTCATCCCTACCCAATTAGAGTAACTATCTTATAAGTATGTGTAAAACCTGGACCTGATGATTAAAAAAATCTTTGCTTCACAAATGTTTTCACTTAAATACATTTAGTAATTTAACTCTTAAAATTATTTAGAATACATTATATTTAATTTTACAAACTATATAAACACAATTTTACAAACTATATAAACACAATTTATATTTTTAAGGAATCCTAGTATTTTTCCTGCCAGTTCAATCATTGAAATATACATGGCCAAGATGAACTGAAGACATCCTCATTATATACCATATACCTTTATAATGATGAACGCACTGTTCTAAGTGACTAAATTCATGCAAGTTAAAGATATAATTTCTAAAATATTTCAACATCATTAAAATATTTGATGAATTAAATATTAGCTATTTTATCTCATACCTCTGCATTCCATAGCCACTCGCTTTACTATCTAGTTTTATCTATTTTCAAATGGTCATAATATATTGATGTGTACATTGTGTTTCTTTGTGGTTATTGCAGTTTCAGTCCCATTTCAAGGGAGGTTGATGCTCCAAATTGACATGCTGTGGAGGTAGGGGTAGCTTAGCAAATCATATGCGTGCGCTCTCACCTTTCCTTGCTTGTATTTTGATATATCTGTTCGACTAACATACTGTCACAATAATTGTTGTCTTTGAAACTACAGGCATGGTTTTAGTCCTTCCTCAAATACTTGGAATGGCATTTATTAATATCCTATTTGCCAGTTGAATTAACTGTTTGTGATAGACCCCTGCCTTGACTCAAATAATTGTTGGTGTTCATGATGTTCAGGTTAATAGTTTGATTTCCTCTTCATATCTTTCATAAATATAAGTGTTTCTATATACGTGTTACCTAAAAAGGTTATTTTTGTTAGGTGTACATCCACAATTCAAACTCGCCACTATTAAAATAATATTTAATTTGTGTCCCCACAATATAAACAAACTGTATGGATCCACTTCTTAAATACTGTGCATGCTTTTGTAGCTGGATACAAGCTTCTGTTGAATACATTTTGTTTGTGTGACCATATTTTAAACTAGTTCACATTCAAAGCTGTGTCATTCTCTACCTGTTTTTGGTGTGTTATAATTAAATATAAACTATCAAGTATTTTCTTATCCCTCTTCAACCAAAAAAAAATTTAAAATAAATACGGTTTTATGGAAATTAAATTATAATTGTATCTTCAAAATTCAAAATGTGTTTTTGAAAGCTCATTCAGAGGACTCAAGAAATTGTATAATATGTTAGAATGCACCAGTGAATAGAACTGGGCGATGTTTCAATATATACTGATATTACTATTTTGGATGTTGTGATATATAGTTGACCACATTATATCGTCTACCACAATATATTGTATGCCATGGTATTTTGTCTATCAAGGTATGTAATGAATGACGAGCCTGGTAGACGATGCACGTGTACCCTGTTATATGGGCTACTATAATACACCATCTATTAATCTGTATCGGCTACTATGATATGCATATAAATGTTTGATCGTGATCTAGTGTTTAATGGACCTTCTCAGGTTTGTTTGTTTTAGATTACTGCAAGCAACGATTTAGTCACTAATCATCAACTATAATATGGCCAATTAAGCATTGGGAATGCTACACTTGGTACTTTGGGGCCTAAATTCTATGTATAAGTAAGCTTAACTAAAAATGTAACAAATAGTGTTAATAATGCAATTCTATGATGTAATCCATCCTTCTTGGCGATATATTGTCATACTCGCAATACATTGTCCCACTAGGTGATGGATTGCACTGTCTAACAATAATTGAATGTCGGTGCATATTAAAAACATGGTTTAGATGATTGCTTGATGGCAAGTTTTCCATAATCATGATTATTGTAATTAAATACTTTTATTTCCAATTTTAATTATTCCAAACTATTAAGAAATTTAAACTTATAACAAATAAAAGTTGTCAAACACATTATTGAGTTGTAAGAGTTATCAGGTTCTCGATTCACTTTCAAAATCACCCTACTGCTGTTAGATCTTGATTGCTTTGTAAAAGCTCAAGTAGAGAGGTAAGTCTATTTCATAACATCAACGTTGTATCATCGGCTTTCTTGAATGAGAGACTCCCTTTTTATCTCCCAACCACCACATGTGTGTAAACAGAATTATGCTGACATGAGGCTTTGGACACAGATAAATTAAACAATCCTGTATTTTGGGATGGATGAAGGGAGGACGGGGCGGTCAAGGAATACTATTTCAATGGTTTTGTTTGTTTTAAACAACTATGGCAAGGAGTTTGCAAGAGGAAAGTTGCATGCTCATTTGCAGATGAGCCTTTTTAATATTAAAAAGGCCCAGTGGTTTACCCAGAAATTTTCTTCGGGAAGGGCATACAATATATTGAAGCTACTATGCCTTGACCTTATTCCGATTGGTAATTTTATAAATACTTTTGATATTCATCAGTATACCTTTTGAATTTAAGGTTATACTGTTATTAATATTTATTCTATGCACATTTGCCCACTCTATATTATTATTGTATTTAATAGGTTTTTAATATTTTATTAAAATTATTTTACTATACATTTTAATATTTTATTAAAATTATTTTTGATTGACGAGGAAGAATGGTTAGAAAATTATACAAAATCTATTTTCTGCTAGATTAGGGTTCAACACAAAGCGAGTGCCAGATAATCATCAAGATTAGTCATTTTTTCAAAAAAAAAAAATTCTTATTTCATGTTTTCTATTATTTATATTTTGAAAATATAAGCTTAACAAAAATCTCTTCATTCAAATGTTTATTTCTGGCAGAAAACCCTTGGCATCAGTTTCTTTATGGATAACTGTTAGCAAAATAATCCCCCACCCCATTTTTATTTCCTTCCTCTTTCTCCCCACCCATTTAATCTAACGCATCATCCTGAAAACCTCTTAAAATTTAATCATGATATATTGTGAATACTGGTTTAATGCAAAAAAAATTCACGATATCAAACTCCTTTAAATCACCCACCCCTACTAGTAAATCTTTTAAGGTTTGTCCTTTAGTAGTGTAAACATTATTTTGAATGAGAAAACAAAAACAAAACGCTTTCTTCTTTAAAACGAGGCAAATTTCTTAAACAAAAGTGGAATTGAGCGGTAATCTTCCAAAAACTGTAAAACAAAGGAAAATTCAAAAATGATGTTATAAAAAATAGTTCCTAATCATAATTTGAATAAGAAATATCTAATTAAATACTTTGAAGTCAGAGCATAGAAAGAGCATGTTACACAAAGTTCATAAATTTGTGTGAGGAATAGTAATTATAAAGATGTAATATATAACAATATTAATGCATTTTTCCCTTCTAAATCTTTATCAAGATTAACTAAACCAATATTAAGTGTATAACTGAATGGACAATAAGACACGGTGCTAAAAAAGACTAAGCCTATTGGGAAATTAAAAGACTCATAATTAAATATGCTGAAGTGAAAAATTGATTTGTTGATAATTTCATCTCTCATCCAGATGATTCATGAATAGATTTTTAGCAATTATCTTTTAAATACCCAGCTCCCCTTCTGCCTAATCGCCTGGTCACCTGATCTCTGGTTATAAACTAGTGAACCAGGAGGCAAAGGAGGCAGTGCACCTTTCCCTTCTAAGACGTGTTTTAGTGTGTTATTTTTTAGATCTAATTGGCTATTTTTGATGTGGGGTACATCACACCTAACATAAGAGTGGGTTTTACTCCTGTTCATAACAAGCTGTTGTCCATAAATTATGGTGTGTTGCAATAGCCTTCGTATATTCATTCATCTAGAAGGGAAAAGTTCATCATGGCATGCCTTCACATACACAAGATATGTATTTGACCTATTAATAAGAGGGAAATCCACCTGACATATTTGAGATTTAATGCTCTCTTTACTGTGTACTACATTTTTGTGAAGTGTTGCAGCAATACCTCTATTTGCCTAGCTCTTGATTTTATTAGTGCCTTTCACTATAATATGCACAATAGTGTGGAAGAATTAATTTTTTTACTCTGTTATATACACCAGACAAATTATTTAAATAACTTTTCAGGTAGCTCCTCTGCTTCCATTTTGAAAATTATTTGCAGATGAAATGCTTATGCTTACTTTCTCCTATGGGATTTTTAGTAGGTTTGATTTATTCTTTATAAATGCCCTAATATTAGTGTTGATGCACCTTTAAACCCTAATAAAAATATTATTAATATCTTCATTTTAAAGTTGAAACAAAATGAGTATTTTAAAAACTGTCTCCAAATATCAGCTACCTTTGTGCTTGAGGGAACAAGAAGTCATCCCACTGCCACTTTAAAAAAGATAATTTATATTGTTGCTAATACATTTTTTCCACATATGTCATAAGTAAAACAGAGCAATACAATTGGTACAAGGTGATTTTTTTTAGTTAATTAATTGATTACAAATGATAGCCAAGTTGTTTTTCGCCATAGTTTCATGCTGATCTTAACCAATCAAACTCATAATCATCATCATCATCATCAAATGTTTCAAGCTTGGGGCCGGGTCACTTTAGTAAAATTTCTCCATCTTCCTCTAGCCTTCCACCCAATCAAACGATCTGATGTAAAAGAGCAAGTAACTTAGGAATTTCAAATACCCTAGTTCATTAATTAAAAGAAAAAGCCTGCAAAATCCACTTTTACAGAACTAAACAATAGAGAAAATATGGAGAAAACAAATATAAAAGTGAAAATAACGGTTGAAAAAATAATAAATGATTAAATGAGGGAATTGGAGGGCTCATTAACAAAATTGATTATTAAACCAATTCAGAACCATTGTGTAATTATTTTTTTCTGAGTAGATGAAAACATGCACTATTGTATTGAAACCCCACAAATTAGACAAGTGTAATTGTGCCTGCCTGTCAGTTTTTCTAGACAGCAGTCCAATGGTGTACCCATAAATCTACTTTTGGGGCTTAAAGCCACAGCCAGAATGAAATTTTGTGAAAAAGGGGGTGATTGGGCTTAGGGATTACACTCCTCTAACCACACGATTCCAAAAAGACTAATGAGTTCTAGATGCCTCTAGGAGCTATTTGTAGTTCTATTTATGATAACTTTAGGCAAATATTTAAGGCAACTATTTTAAATAGTTAGTATAAGTTCTGTAAATTACTTTTTTCTTCCTTTTTACTTTCTCGCTCTCTTATAGGTAGAGAAAGTATTGTGATCACCAAAATAATTGAATTCAAGATTTTGATGAATTTAGACATTTCATGATTCCTCGAATCAGAAAAAGTTGTTTATGAATTTCCGTCTGTCTGTACCTCGGACTAGAGCCTAAACTATTTTACCGATCTGTCTAAATCTTGGTATTTAGGGTTTTCATAGGGTTGTCTCGTGGGGTTTTGAGGAATTGGATATCCAACCCTAAAATTAAGGGTAGTTTATTGAAGAGCATAAAGAGAAAAAATAGATTTTCTCAAAATCGCCTCTAACGATTTTGATTGAATTTCATTTCCAAGCATTGATCAATATTATAAACAAAATGGCTACTCTAATTTTTTTCGGCAAAATGACTTTAAGGGTTCTGGTCTGATGCATAAATTCTCATTTTCTTATCTCATCTCCGAAACTATTTCAGATATGAAATTACTTATTGCAAATATGTAGGTCTATTTATAATACAAATATTTTATTTGAAGCTTATTTCTATAAAACCAATAATTTTCAAGCTAAACACACATATATATATTTTTTATTGCCACTGCGAAAAAAAAAACTAACCCGAGATGTTGATGGATGTCGACGTTTCATGACACCCCCCCCCAACACTTAAAAGTGTTTTTTGCAATGCCATCTGTCTGTGTGTCTGTTTAACCCTAAAATTAAGAGTGGATTAATAAAGGGTGAAAAGAGAGAGCCGATTCTGATTAAAATTCGTATCTAGGCGTTGATTAAGATTATAAAAAAAATTGCTATCTTCATTTTCCTATAAAAATAACTTTGAGTACCTTACAGAAGCAGAAATTTCCTTATCTCCGCAACTATTTAAGATACTAAATAACCTATCATGGAAAAATTGTAGTACTATTAATAATAAAAATCTTTTATTTGAAATATATCTTTATAAAACCAATAGTTTTAGAGATATTGGCAAATATATAAATACAATTTTGTGAGCTTTAGTTGTACAGATGGTGACCTGGTGGTCTAGGGGTAAGGTGTCAGACTTCTGTGCAGGGGGTCCGGCCGGATTCATCTGATTGCCAAACCCTTCCTTCACCTCTGACAAGATGTGTATTAATCACAACTTGTGAATGTGAGGAATACCAGGCCTCCCGTGGTTCGGATTCCACGTTAAACTGTAGGTCCTCCATTTCATCTCACAATCACCCTACCATTGCACATTAGCGTAAGTGTGTATAACCCGAACAGGTAGTAAGACGCGGTGCTAATAATAATAATAATAGTTGTACACATATACCACTTAAGTTTTAACGCAATAATTCTCTAATTCAATAGAGTAAGTAGATAAGTAAGTCTCTCAAAAAGTGTACTTTTTTCTGTTAGCAAAGTAAGGAAGAATATCGTAGATGTGAATGTCAGAATGAACAAAGTAACACTTTTGTAAAACAAGAGAATATAAATGAAAACAGCACATAACACTACATGCTGATCTTCGAGGTAACGAGCATCCACCAAGACAAGAAAACAAAGAGGTAGGTCGTGTGCGCATTCATACCGTGCGTGAATGTGGGTATGCGCATGCGCAGATAACACTATTGTGAGCCGAGAATCGTAAACAAATATTCTCAGCATAGCCTATGGTATTTTCCTTGCTCTGGCAAGGACTTCTGACATTTTCTTGAACCTCTTAGGGGAAGTGTTTGTACAGCATGATCTATCTCTATCATTTTAGACTCAGTAGTCAATATTTACCTTTTTTATTGGTCTAAATTTATAAATGAAATATTTAATAAAAATGCGATAGCCATAAGATGTGCAACCCTTAATAAAATTTCAAAAATTTTAACCGGAAGTTTAATTTTAATACGAAATATTGACCCTTGTGGACCCAATATCGAAAATTTTTTTTTGGTCCAAATATACTAGTGAGGACTTTAATTCTTTAAAAAGAAAATCATAAAATTTAAATTCGGGAGTCAAAAAAGTCAAATCCAAGTATAACGCTATTTTTTCTCGGGTTCGCTAGTGTATAACATTTTGTTTCACATATATTACGAGTTTTGAGTAAATATCTCAATTTTTAAACAATGGAGTGAGAAAGTCAGTGAGGAGTTCCCTACCATTTATTCTTTCTTTTCTTTAAACTTTTTTTTATATAATATACAATTATTATATAAAAACACTGAAATGTGATAAATTTACACTTTACTATATGGTTCACAAATAAAGGCTGAGTAAAATTGATAAAATATTTAAAAAGGCAGTTTTATTTAAATATCTAGAATTATTTTAATAATATTTGCTCTTGATTAATTTTCTAACTACGGTTTTTGAATGTATAAAAAATAAAGTTTAAATAGAAAATAAATTAAGATTTTTTCATCCTATCTGTAGATACCAGTACTAATCATTATGGTTTGGAATAAATCTTAATTAATCATTGCATCCTTGCTGGGGTTGAGACATATAAGGTACCATGCTTCAATGCATTGACTAATCAGCTATGGTAGCTTTGTCAGTTTGAATCCCATTCAGGTTGAAATTAATTAGTCTTAACTTAATGTGAAATGGTGTGTAGATTGAGGGATTCTGAATTATCTAAGTGCACTTGCAGTTGTAATAAACCTTAGAATGTGTTGAGAACCTTAAAAACCTATCTAAACAATGGTGACTACCTAGTTACACCTCCTTTTTGTAGGTTTATTTTGTTACTGTTTGAACAGTAAAAAAGGAAATATTAACTACAGTTTTATCTTGCTTTGGTTTGTACACTATCTATTGAAGATAACATTTTTGTACTTTTTACAATTGGAATCTTAAGGGCACTTTTAATGGATAAAACGAAATACCCTTTTAATATCAAATCTTAAGGCTGTTCTTAAAATGTAACCTAAGTATTCGATACATTCACTGTGTTGTTTTATATTTTAATTCTACTTCTATATTTAAAATTTTTACTAACATTATTAATTCACATTCAAATTAAAGAATAATATTTGTACAGCATATTATGCATCAATTTAAATTAGACTGACCTGCTTCAGTGATTGCATGGTTTAAGACGTTACTCTCGCTGTATACTAGAATGCTGATCACGGGGAAATCGAGGTCCAAATCTCTGTCGGGTGACTGAGGGTGGTTTTTACAAAAGTTTCTTCCACGCTTTGCAAATGTGGGTACACTTCCTCTAAATTTAACTTTCCTAATCGGTAAATTAAAACCATTAGCATAATTAGTACATAAGCTAATGACCCAAATGGGTAGTAAGATGCAGTGCTAAAAACAAATTAGACTAGTAGGATGGGTGGATTACACTCCTAACTTTGACTATGTCCATTGCTGACCATAAATACTGAGGTTCATTCTTGACTATGCACACTAGGTTTGGAGTTTCTATTTTGAGATTTCCTATATACACTCCATGTGAATATTAATTACAAAATAATGTAAATAGATACATGGAGAGAATAGTAAAATTTTTATAAATATGTTTTTCTTGTTTTTCTTTTTCAAGTATCCACTTACATTATTTTTAAATTTATTTTTATGGATTAATTAACATATTTGCTACATGTCAAAGATAAACATTGATTTTATATTTACAGTGCGTAGTATAAAATAAATTACAATTTTTTTTCTTTTTTCTTTGAAAAAAAACATTTTTTTTCTGAATCAAGCAAGGATGTTTTATTTACCAAAATTATAATAGTATTCCAAACTTATCTAATCTTCTCCTAGGTAATTTAAAAAAAATAATATGTTCATTCAATACCTAACTTAACTTCAAAATAATACTTGATTGATTATTTAAATAACTTTTTTAGATTTGTAGCTAGCCTTGGTGGTCTTGGGGTAAAGTGCTCACCTCAATACCCGATGCTTGTGGGTTCAAACCCAACTGAGGTTGACAGATTTTTCTTTAGTGATAAAAAAACCTGTAGAACAACTTTTTTTCAGAGGGGAAGAAAGGCTGGTGGTCTCATGTTGATTATGACATATAAAATAACCCTGGAAATTATGTGAAAATACCTTTCCCGGCAAAATTGATAAGCCCTTTCGCTCTTGCTCATATTAATTCTCATATGCTGATATAATCAGTCGGTTTAGAATGTGCCTGTTAAATACCTCAAATAAATAAAAATAAATAATTTTATATTTGTCGCTACAGGATAGATATACACCTGGAAATCCCAGGAAAGTCGACAAACCGAGTGGGACGGGGAAAATTAAGGGAAATTTAAAGTAACTGGAATTTCAAGATATTTTTGCATTGTTTTTCAAAATAGAGAAAACCCTGTGTAAACTATTAGCTTTATCAACCATTCATATGACTTTGTGAAGTCAACTGATATTTGCTTTCAAGAATTTCTTGTGTCAAAAATTTAATAGAAAACATTGAAAATAACTAGGCTTTATATTTATAGTTGTCCATATAAAATACTCTGAAAATGCTTATTTCTTGAACTTTAAATCTATTAAAAATCACGGAATTTTAAAAAAAAGCATTCACCCTTCATTATCTTGACAATATATTTAGTAATGGCGTTAAGCTTGATGTCACTCATCTTTTTCATAATATTTAAAAAATGTATTGTAAAAATAAAATAAATTTAAAAATTGAATTATAGTCTTACCAAACAAAATAGTTATATCATTTATTTAACTTTATAAAATTTACAAGTCCTTGTAACTGAGCAAGAACATCCGTTTCATCCAAACGACTATAAATACATGATCTTGACCTTTCGGTTTTTATCACATTATATTGCATAACTAAATATCACTTAATATTATTGTTCCCATGTTATCAACTAAACTAGTACATTCACCATTTCTTACTCAAAAGGCATGTCACATCTTATTGCATCACGATCAGCAAACTATCAGATTTTTGCCATGTTTACAAATTTACTAATTTCAATTAAGTTTTACAGTACATACTCAACATTGATGTTCTTGTTGCTATCAATTGAATCATAAGGTCTTTCATTTATCCACAACTTCTGTGGTCATCAGCACTGTCATTAACTGGAGTAAATAACCTTGGTTTTAGATGCGAGTTAAAAATTATGGTAAGGTTGCTTCTTAATCATAAATTCCGTCTAAAAAAAATATTCGTCTGGATTTATCACTCTTTGGGTGTGTTATGTAGTCATTTAAGGAAGAAAGTGGTAAATGAAGGTTTTCCCACTCTTTTACAGCAAGTATTATGTTGTAAAGTCAGGTCGGTTTCAAATAACTAATAAACACTTAACTAAATCTGTTAATCAGTTTAAAAGTTACTTGTTTCAATATGTTTAGCGACCAGTCAACACTCATCCTCCCATCAAAGCATGACATTATGAAACAAATGATTGTGACAAAACTGTTGAATATATTTTAAATCTGTTTTCAACAATGAAAAGGAATATTTATTATCTAGAACATTATTGCTCTGAAATTTTTACTAATCATACTAATTAAATTACACAAAGAAAAGTATATTTCAGCCTTGATCTATCTATTTTCTTATTAATTACTAAACTAAAAGAAATTATAATTGTATTTCACCACAAAAAGCAGTTAATTAGGTTTGCTTCAATTATTTTAGATTATAATTTTTATTGAGTATTTTGTTAATGGATCACCATGAGAGATGAGCGTGGCCGGTTTCTAAGGGGATTTCTCTGTACACGATTACTAAGAAAACTATTATACATATTTTAATCAGATTTGTACTACTGTAAAGATCAATTCACTTACATGGTTTATAGTTTATTCATATCCACCCAGCCAACTCAAATTTAAGTTTAAAAAAATAATTTAAAGATCACTGCATAAAACAAACTGGGCTTGTCATTGAAATGTGGTAAGACTTAGGCTAAAACAGTTTTTATTGTATTACAATAAACACATTTCTCTTTCATTTAGAATAATTTAATGCCAGTTAAAAGTTAAATATTTGTGAGCAGCTTTGTTTAAATGATTTTTGCATGATAGTATTTTTTTGGTTTAGTGTTTTTTTTAATCTGCAAAGCATAAACCGAGTAAATATGATTAAAAATAATTATCCTTTCATTTTTCAGCATACATATTGTTCTAAACTTAAATAAAGTGGTACAATTCTATTTTAATTCAAAAAAGTGTTGGGGTGCTGTATGCTGCGACCTATCGGTGTAAGTTTGAACAAGATGAACCTATCGTGAAAATTCATAGTAATGATGCCAAGCGTTGCACTGTGACTTAACAGATGTTCTAAGGAAAAATACCATCTCGACTGGGTTCATTTATGAAATCAGTTGTGTGAACACGACGTGTTTTGCAATGGAAGCCGTTTCTGTAAAAAGAGATCGAAGAAAATAAAATAAAAAAAACTATTTTATATCTCAACCAGATGAAAGAAAAATAAAGGTTCTGCTCTTGTGAATTGTTAAAAAAAAAGGTGTTATGAATTTATTATAGTTTGCATGTAAAATACAATTTTAATACTGTAATTTAGAATTCATCAATTAAGTTCAAACCTTGTACATAGAATACATAATTAATATAATTACGGGGCCCACTTTGGTGACTGCATGATCTAAGGCACTACTCTTGCAATAAACTGGACTGCCGAGGACGGGGATTGGTGTTCGATCCCAGTTGGGTGCTATGAGGTTATTATTCCTAAAATGTTTTCCACTCACCCTCCACGCACTAGCTTAATTAGTACATTGGCTTAAAACCCACACGGGCTCGGTTACCTTAGGTGTACCAATCAAACACTTATTCCCTACCTTTGGTAATCTGATCTGTAAACAGAATCAATAATTTGGTATTGATAATACGGGGCTAATTAAATCACTATGGACTATTAGCAATTTGAACAAGTAATACACTTAGCAAAATAGTTTCAAGACATTTATTTATTGTGACATCAATTGTAAAGGGGGATAATGATATGGGGTGGGGGCACTATTGAAAATGCCATGCCTACCACGCTTTTAAAATTAATAAAATTAACACAGGTCCATATTTCATTTTGACAGTTATTATTTAACAAAATAATTTCATCACTAATATCATTTTTATTTTCTCACACCACTCACGTGCCATAGTCAAAGATTTGGAAATAACGTAAGCTTTAGAGAGGAAGGGGAGGGGGGAAAACAAATACTAAGATGAGGATATTACTCAACACATATAAGAGTGTGCGGTGTAAAGATTATTTCCATATCTTTTTTTCTTTTTTCTTTTTTTTTTTTGTTCTTGTGATATTAGAAATGCTTCACTTCTTGATATCCTTCGATGTTATCCGTAAATTTACAATAATAAAGTAGGGTGGATAATAAATATGATAATTAAGAAAAAGTGTTCCCACATTTGCGTGGAGTGAATGAGCAATCGTGAGGAAAAACACCTCAGTTCACGCGGCCGGCTTTCAACCAAAGTTTGTAGCACAGGTCCCCAATACAATTAAAATTCAAAACGTAATATTAAGTGTGTTCATTGCAGAAGTTTTGATGAAGGACTTTGAATGTATAAAGTTGTAGAATGGATGTATTATTATATACTCTGTGTAGCAAAAATTATAAAATGGTTAGTGATGTACAGATATTTTGTGAACATCCCTGACGCAAAAGTTATTGATAAGCGACACATAAATTATAAAATTATCATGCTTCAATGTAAAACTTGTGTGTAAGCCTATCATATTTGCTCAAAATCGATGTATAGATATTTTCTATACAATTGGGTGAAAAACCTTTTCTTGCAGTATATTTCTTTATGTTTTATTGTAATTTCAAATACTTATTTTTAGAGTAAGTGCTTATAATTATATATAAATAAAATATTTATTTTATAATATTATATTATATTTAATTTCTATTTACATTATAATATAATATAATATTTATATTTATATTATATATATATATAATATTATTTAGTCTGGTCAAAATATTTTCTTTCAGTAGGATATAAAATTCCTGAGGTAAATGGTCAGATTCAAATTTTTGTCAATAAACAGAGAATTCGTGTATAGATTTTGTTTTTAAAAAATTGCGCTAGTGGTTTTAGGGATCAGGAAGGTTATATTCATAGAAAGTGTACCAGCATTTGCATGTAGGGAGTGTGGAAAACCAGTTCAGAAAAACTCATTTTAGTACACCCGACCGAGATTAGAACCTTGATCTCCCCATCATTGGCAGTCTAGTCTACTGCAAGAGTAGCGTGTTAGACCATGAGGTCACCAAAACGAGTGTTAGCATGTTAAAATATGTATAAACGTATAAAGCTATATTTGATTATTGAATATAATTAATAAAAAATAGGTTAATAGAGTTTGAAATTCTTGATAGTTACAAGTTAATTGGTGTAACTA